>JBBPTK010000137.1:0-16945 GCA_038094135.1 Spongiforma cf. squarepantsii | reverse complement strand
TTTACACTTTTTCTTTTTGTACACTTTTTTGTACACCTTGCTACACTTTTTCCTACACTTTTGCTACACTTTGATTACACTTTTTGTATGCTTTTTTCTACACCTTGCTACACTTTTTCCTACACTTTTGCTACACTTTCTTTACACTTTTTCTTTTTGTACACTTTTTTGTACACCTTGCTACACTTTTTCCTACACTTTTGCTACACTTTGATTACACTTTTTGTATGCTTTTTTCTACACCTTGCTACACTTTTTCCTACACTTTCCTTACACTTTTTCTACACTTTATTGTACACTTTGCTACTCTTTTTACTACTCATTTTATATGTATACTTTTGCAGACATTTTACTATACTTTGTTACTACACTTTAATACACTTTCTTGTTACACTTTTATACACTTTCTAGCATATTTTCTGACTGTTCTTTTGTGTGCAAATACTCTACATTATCTCAAATTAGTTGGTTAGGATGTTTGAGTTCAATGCTCAGTTATGTTTGGTTAGGATGGTTAACTTTAGTTGTGCTTGGTGATGTTTGGTTAGGATGTTTGACTTAGTTGTGCTTGATTATGTTTGGTTAGGATGTTTGACCTAGTTGTGCTTGATTATGTTTGGTTAGGATGTTTGACTTTAGTGATGTTTGGTTAGGATGTTTGACTTTAGTTATGCTTGGTGATGTTTGGTTAGGGTATTCAACTTTAGTTATGCTTGGTAATGTTTGGTTGTTTGGTTAGGATGTTTGACTTAGTTTTGCTTGATTATGTTTGCTTAGGATGTCTGACTTTAGTTATGCTTGGTAATGTTTGGTTAGGATATTCAACTTTAATTATGCTTGGTAATATTTGGTTAGGATGTTTGACTTTAGGATGTTGACTTAGTTTTGCTTGATTATGTTTGGTTAGGAGGTCTGACTTTAATGTGATATTTGGTTAGAATGTTTTACTTTAGTGTGCTTGGTGATGTTTGGTTAGGATGTTTGGCTTTAGTCTACAAAATCTGAATATCTGAATGTTCTGGAGCTCTCTGGAGTTCTGTATGGTCTGGAAAACTGTGGATCTGTGATTCTGTGGAGTTCTGTGGAGTTCTGTGACTACAGTGAGGTTTCTGTGGGGCTCTGTGGAGCTCTGTGGAGTTCTGTGGAGTTCTGTGGCTACAGTGAGGTTTCTGTGGAACTCTGTGGGGTTTTTGGTGGTTTGCTGATGAAGTCTGGTAGTTCAGCAGCATCAGATTGTCCTGTGTAATTCATTCATGCACATTTGCTGGGTTGGACTCTAATAGCACCATCATCAGACTCAGTGCATTCTTTTCACCTACAGGTCATAGTAAGTTTCTCCTTCTACTAGAATCCCAAAAATTATTCACTTCGCTAATGGTCTTGCCCCTTGTAGCTCTGCAGCTTTAATAAGCCACTCAAGCCAGACATCTCTGAAAAACATCTGTTCTTCATTGGTGAGCCCCTTGACCACAGTTTTGATTGTCTGGATTAATGCCTTGAATCGTTCACCTCATTCATGGTAGATAATTGTTCCACCATTTGAAATCCTATGGGTCTGAAAGCAACTCTCTAAATTGTGATTGAATGCATACCACATCCCCTCATCTTGCACATCATCCATGTCAAGGCCAAAGTGGTAAGTAGACTCTTCTGGATTGAGAGGGAGTGATGATGGGAGACCCTCTAGCAGCTGCTGCAAATGATGGATTCGAGCAACTAGCTCTGAGGATGGGCCTTCAGTGACTGTGGGCATGCTGAACACAACTACCATAGCTTCAGTACAAGATGTATGGTACTATTTTCTGCAAAGTTCACTGTGCCACTCAGAACTCATGTCATCTGCTCAATGGGATCATTGCCTTAATCCCTGTCCTCCATTGCTACCTTTTCAGCTGTCACAGAACCAGCCATCAGCCCCATTGCTATAATGGTGTTGGTCATGTGGGCAGGCCAGTTGGTTGCTAGCTCAGATTCCATGGGAACCTGTCATGCACCACCAGACCGTTGCCTTCATACAGAAGGCTACAGTATGTTGCAACTCAGGTATGTCAGTTGACTCCTTTCAGATGCAGTTAAATCAATCCATTGTATATACTCATTTTGCACTAACTTCTACACAAGTGTTTTCTCATACTGATCATGTGACAGACTCCAAGCAGTTCTATAATTCCATTCTAGAGCTACTAGATGACCCCAAGGAAAAGAAGAAAATTGATCAGCTTATCATGTGGTGGAACAGATTAGTATTTTACAATATATGGTCTGCTTTAATTGCTCATAAAATATTGTAGGCAAATATTTCCATTATATGCTGAGGTTGAATGCCCACCTTCAAAGAACAGTATACTGGCACATATCAGGCAAAAGCATGTGGAGTACAGGGCATGGCTTGCTGAAGAAGCAGAGCCTATTGCTGGACCTTCATCTGGTAGTGTAGATCATAGTCAGTAGTTTATGATACTGCCAGTATTTCAGATGTTATTTAGAACAAAGTTTTCTAATTCATGCTCAGCAGCCTAAATAACATACATGGTTTTAACATGGACTACAAGGGCTTAGAGGAACAAGGTTGTTCTGGGCACCTACAGCATGACTGTTAGAGATTACACCATAGACAACAAGTATATTGTTTGTCTGTCTGTTACTCAAGTTTATCAATATAAAACTGACTACTGAGATAAGCCTTGTCAGACTGATTAACATGATCACTAGTGTATCACTGACTAATGGGATAAGAGACTGATTGATATATTATCAATGTATCAACTATATGTCAAAACCATACATAAAGAGTATCTCTGGACATGGTCTGATAGGGGTTCTGAGGGTGCAGAGGGAGAAGGTATGGAGATGGAGGTCTAGAGGTTCCGATACAGAGGAAGGAGACAGAGTGAGGACTTCAGCACAGGACTTATGTGTCATGCCCTTGTCAAATCACAGGATCCTCATATTTCAAAGGAGAATCAGAGATTGGAGGATAAGGAGGTTGGATTATATAGATGAGATATACATGCTAGGGGTTCATAAGGAATATATGGAGGTATATATACAGAGGTGATATTGGAGTTTGTAATAAGGAATGGAGGGGATCACTAAGAGATGACTAAAAGCTGTATGGAGGGAACATGGGATGAGTAATTGTAATGGGACTACAGAGTTCCTAATCAGAGGCTGTGGAATAATACAAGGAGGTATGTAAAAGGAAAGATGGAGGCAGTGAGATGGAGATCTGAAAGGAGATGGGAACTCCTATAGGGATTATATTGGAGATGATATGGAGGTGTTTGGAGAGTGTTTGGAGGGGATTAGAAAAGGTGTTGGACCATTGGGCATGGATATGACACTATATCAGACAGATCAGTATGATTAACAATACACTGGTGACTAGTAGGATAAGATATACCAGACTAGTTGATACTTTCACTGATGTGTCAATTCAATCAGATTGGTCAATACAATCACTAGTATACTGCCAATGACAAGTAGGATGCGATAAAACAGACTGGTTAATATGATCATTAGTACTATACTATTGAATAGTAAGACAAGATATACCAAACTCAATTCTATTAGATTGATCAGTAGAACAAGATATACCAAACTGATCAATGTTTTCATTAATGTGTCAATTCTATCAGATTGGTCTGTAGGACAAGATATGCCAAACTGATCATGATGTGCTAATTCTATCAGATTGATCAATATGTCCATTGATATAATACTGATTAACAGAATAAGACTTGTCAGGATAGTTAATATGATCACCACTACTATCTATTGAGTAGTAGGATAAGATATACCAATAGTTATAGATATCTTCACTTATATTTAAGTTATTTTATTGATATACTCTCATAATGATGTTAATTGATGATCTAAACATAAAATAGTGATGTTTATTTTCACATTCATCAACCCTTCCAGTAGCTATATATATGGATCAGAAACTCAATCATAATGACACAATAGTCTATTGTTTACACAAAATATAAAGTTTTATCATGTTATCTCATAGACTCATGGATTTCCTGATGGTGGCTTGCTGCTGAGTATCAGCAGCTGCATGGACATCTGATTGAGGAGATGAGAAAGAGCACATCAGGTCTTCCATGGTGCTATCAACACAACTCATTCTATGATTATCTGGCTGCAAGATCTACATTTCAGCTCTCTGCTAGTATCTTCCATCAGCCACAGTTCTTCATATGGCTTCCTCACCTCCTTGTTGACAAAATCCCATGCCCAGCTTGCCATGGTGCTGGTCATTAGCCTGTGAAGAGCTCATGTGTCTACCTTCAGAAACATGGCTTTGCTCTATATCCCCACCATGCAGTTGACCTTGACCAGAATGTCTACATTGTAGGTTATTGATATGCCTGTGGTCACAAAGATTGTTGAAAGACATTCCTCAGCTGGAGTCCACTCATCCTCAACATGTTACCACCTCCACTGCAGGACCAGCAAGGACCAGCTCACCTATCAGTGTGGGTTCACACTGCAGCTGACCTCTCTCCTACATGAGGCCTTCAGTGCTGGTGTTGGGCCAGAACAGTTCACAACCATGGTTCAGGCCATGCACTATCACTGGTATGACAAGCTTCAACATTGCCAATTCCTTGAGATGGTGGTTCACCAGAGTGGAAGTAGCACTCTGTCCAGTGTCTGCACTGCCTGGACCACAGCTACACCATTTGGGGCATATGGAGACCAGAGTGAATATGCTGGCTTTGTTCCAACTTGTCATATCTGTGCATATCTCTTGCCCATCTCCAGACATCTCCTGATCATCTCTGATGTCTTCTATAGCCTAGACTTTGTCCATCTCCTATTGGACTTCTGTGCACAGTATCAGGACTTCCCTATTTTTAGTTCCTTATGATTACAAATCTCCATGATCCTCCTCAGTCACTCCTTACTCATTCCTTACTCATCTCCTACATTCTCCATTATGAACTCTGAACCATTCTTAGTATATACATAACTCCTCATTCCCTCATCTCCTGAGAACTCTGATCTCATATGAGGACAAGGGGATCAGCAAGGGTGCAACATACATATAAGTCCTGCACCAACATCCTTACTCTTGTATCTCCATTCCAGAGCTCCTAACATCTCCTACACAAACTCCTAACATCTCCTAATGGAGTTCCATTGGACTTCCTCTGGAAAGCTTCAGATTTTGACAGTATATTCACACTACTCTTGTTGATTCCCAACCCTTTTAAATGTCATCTCATTCAAATTCCAGATCCAATCATAGTACCCTAGGAGGACACTCCTCCTTCTCTGTTTTTATGGATCCTCCATCTCCACCCTCCTCCATGACTAGATCCCATAGACCTCTGTCCTCCACCACTCAGAGAAGCAACCTGTTCCAACTCCTGCCTTTGGACATCACAGCATCCAGGCATGGAAGCAGATATATCAGGCACAACTCCTCCTATGACTTCTCCAACTCCTCCTCTGACTCCTCTGATTCCTTTGACCCCTTCTCTAACTCCTATGACTCCTATGACTCTTCCAACTCCTCTGGTCCAACTCCTGCCCTCAGTAATCACCATCCTGTCTCTGCACTCACAAATGCAATCAAGGGTTTGATGCATCACACACTCCAAAGGAACTCTGGAGTCAGATCTCCTAAGGTCTGGGGACCTGACCCCTTTGATGGGACAACTCCAAAGGAACTCTGGAAATTTGTAGTTCAGTGTAAACTCATCTTCCAGGCCAATCCAAAAGCATTCTGAAAGGATTGTAACAAGGTCATCTTTGCCCAGTCCTACCTTAAAGGAGATGCACTCCACTATTTTGAACCAGATCTCCTTGCCTTCCAAACTTCAGAACTCTGACCACTCTGGATGGACAATTGGACCTCCTTTCTGCTAGAACTCCAGTTGAACTTTGGACCACATGATCCAATTGCTGATGCAGAAGCCTCCCTGGAGCAACTGCAAATGCTTAATGAACAGTGCATCTCAAGTATATTATTGAATGGAATCAACTTGCTAGTCAAGTCTGAGATTGGGGCCATGGAGCTCTTGCATAACGCTTCTATATAGGACTTCTGAACCAAATCAAAATGAACTAACTCATATGGGCAAACCCTCTAGGATCTCTGATCTCTGTCTTATGGCCCAACAAATTGATCATCAGTACTGGGAGTGCCAGGACAAAGTTGAAAGAACCTCCAATCTGAACTCCTACAGACATGCATCCACCTCCTTCAACTCCTTGACCTCCCCCCCACCTCCAATATTAGCTCCATGAACTCCATGAACTCTGATGCTAACTCCTTGAACTCTGACACTAACTTCTTAAACTCCTTGAACTCTGATGCCAACTCCTCCTGTCACTCCTCCATCCCTCCTGACCCCCAGAACTCAGCCTCTTCTCACTCTGAAGTCTCTGACATGTCCAATCCCAGCTCCTCTAACTCCCCCAACTCCAAATCTCCATCTCCTATTGGCCCATGGCAAACTCACCTTGGCTGAGCACCAACAGTGTTTTGAGCTCAGACTTTGTTTCTTCTGTGGCATGCAAGAGCATTTGACTTGGAATTGCCCTAAGCTCACCTCCATAGCTGTAACCAGGACTTTGTCAGCTCCTCCAACTGATGATGACTCTGATAGCAGCTGATCTGTTGCTCCTCATTCTCCTTTCTCTGTCTTTACTCCAGACTTTTGTTTTCTCACTAAATATTCTCCTTATATGCCATCTCCTGTTTCTCCTTGTTGTTTTTCCATCCTCCTTACCTAATTCCAATGCAACTCCACCCCCCTCCTTGCTATGCGATGTCACCACCTCTGCTTGGTTCCTCATCATCTGCTATAGGTCATATCTGGCTCACCCACTGGCAATCTGTTGATTGTATAGGGTATTGTGCCATACCAGCACCAAATGCATATGTAATGAATGCTTGCACCTCAGGTCTAGGAGTTTTACTTCAGAAACTCCACCTCCAGCTGTCTTTTGATGCCACCTGTGGGACTTTGTCCACCTCTGCCTATCTCTGACTCACTTCTAGCTTATCCAACCTCCTTTTCATTCCTCCTTCATTTCTTTTAGGTGTTTCAACTTGTCTCCATTACTTCTCTGATCTCTGTTATATCTCCAATGTTTCTCCTTTTTCCTCCTTTGTCTTCTCCAGGACACATTGGCTTAAAGGGGGGAATAGGAACTCTGCTCCTGGATATCCTCTTCTGCTCCTGCCTTGTTCCTTGCTTAATAGTGTTGCTCCATCCTCCATAGAAATATTATCCTTCTCCATTTGTCTCCATTGCTTCATTTAGCTCCACTTTTTCTCCTTTTTCTCCATTGTTTCCCTGCTTTCTCCTCTGTTTCTCCTCTATTGTTCCTTCATTGCTCCTTGTAGTTTTTCTTTCTTCTTTTCTACTATTTTTGTCCACACCTCCTTGTGCTCCTTCTCCATCTCCATCTCCTTTTCCATTTATCTCTGTGATGCTCATTGCATCTCAAATTACCTCCAAACAACTCCTATAATGTCTCTTATGTCCTCTGTCACCTCTGGACAACCTTCTGACAAACTCCTGATGATTTCCATTGAATCCCATGGAGCTCCTACATTCACTGTCACCTCCTGATGATTTCCATAGAGCTCCTATGTTCTCCATCACCTCCTAATGATCTCCTAATGACCTCCTTATGATCTCTGTGAAATTACCTCCTACTCCTCTTCCACTTCTTAAGCATTCCTTTATCTTCTCTTGCTCCTGATACTCCTTCCTTTGCTCCTTTGCTTTTTTATTCTATAGCACTCTTTTCCATCTGCCTTTTGGTTCCTATTGGGCCTCAAGGGCTCAGCCCTAATGGGGAGGCACTGTCATATTTGTGCATATCTCCTGCCCATCTCCAGTCATTTCCAGTCCATCTCTGGACATCTTCTGATCATCTCCAATATCTTCTGATCATCTCCAATGTCTTCTATAGGACTTCATCTATCTCCTATCAGACTTCCATGCACAGCCTCAGGACTTCCTTATTTGTAGTTCCTTGTCCAAGTCCATAGCCTCTACTTATGATTACGAATCTCCACATTCCTTCTTAGTCACTCCTTACTCATTTCTTACTCATCTCCTACATTCTCCATTATGAACTCTGAATCATTCTTAGTATATAACTCCTCATGTAACTCTGAGCACTCCTTAGTGCAAATACTGTATAGTCAACAATCTGAACTCCTCATTCCCTCATCTCCTTAGAACTCTGATCTTCAAATTATGTTAACACTGGATGCCCAGACTTACTCAACACAAAGCCAAGTGAGGATCTCATGAAGAGTCGCATCTAACTTGGTAAAGTTGAGAGAAAGGGGATTTCTCACTAAGGTACCTGTTGCATCAGAGTGGGACTAGAAACTGGGCTAATATTGCACAGAACTAGCTTAATGTTACAGATATGATATATGGGTTTTTATATGTAATTTGTAGGTGCACAGACCATGTCAGGAATAGAAGGTGCACATGAGGCAGGACAAATGAATACCTCATGTTGATGAAACATAGAAGCACAACTGCAATGTGTTGTTGAAACACATGCCAAAACAATGGATGAAACATAGATCAAGACACAAGGCATAGAACATAGAAGCACAACTGCAACATGTTGTTGAAACACGTGCCGAAACAATGGATGAAACATAGATCAAGACACAAGGTGTAGATGGGAGAAATGAAGGTCCTGGCTTACAGGTGCAATTGATATCCAAGATGTTTCCACAACACAGCTTCTCAGATTGACATGGACTGTAACAAAATACGAGGACAAGGGGATCAGCAAGGGCATGTCATATAAGTCCTGCACCAACATCCTTACTCTGATATCTCCATTCTGAAGCTTCTAACATCTCCTACATGAACTCCTAACATCTCCTAATGAAGTTCCATTGGACTTCCTCTGGAAAGCTTTCAGACTTTGACACAACTACCAAATACTTTGCTAGGTTCTATGACAATGCTGATTGAAGAGTCAGCCCCAGTGATGTGCCAGCTGTTGCTTCATTACCTGCTGATATTGTCAAGCAAGATCACAGCTTTAAGGTATAGTGTATTGCACTTGCAAGGGTATTCCATTCTCTTACCAGCAGACTTGCTTGACAGGCAATCAAGTGTCTTGGCAAAATTGAGAGTGTTCCAGCCTTCCATGCTCTATTTACAACTGTTAATGAGTATGGGGAAATATGCTCAATGAACTTCACACCTTCAAAAGGACAAGATGACTGGGCCCTTATCAAAACTTGTATTTACTGATAATATTTGAGCTGACAAGGACTGTCATCAATCCATCATTCCATCCCTCTCTCTTGATGTCACTCACAAAACCAGCACCCAATGACTTGCCATCCCTCAGTTTTCCTCCTGACTGGTCCTCAGTGCTGCTCACCTCAGTGCATCAGGTCAATGCATGCTTCAATGCAATCATGAGCCAACATTCTGATACAAATCCTGTTGCTGTTGGACTCTCTCTCCAATGGCCATTTGATGTCATGAAGGGTGTTTTTGGCAAAGTTTCTCTTATCCAAGTTGCCTATGAGAAGGTTGTATATCTTATCCAGGTGAGCCACAACTGAGATCCTTCACTGCCATGACAGGCTGATCATTTGTTCAAACAGACAAGAGCTTTTCTGCAGGATGGTGCTCTTTCCTTGCCCCACTCCCTTCTTACCTTCCTTCATTCCAACTCTTATCTCAAAGTTGGTGTAAACATTGGTGCCAATCTTGACTGCTTGTACAAGGACTTGGTTCCTTCAGCATTCAAGTTGCCACCCTTTGCAGGCCAGCAGGAGATTGGAAGGATGGCATATGAGTGCCATGCAGCCTCTCAGGCAAATGTGGGACTTTCAACACTATGTTGAAGTGTCTTGTGACACTCCATTCACAGGGATCCTGTCAAGTCCGGGTCTTCCGGACCTAAGTCTGAGGGAGGCCGAAGGGAATTAGATGAAAGGGGTTGGAGGTTGTACAGACGGAAGTCCGAGACAGATGAGATGGAGGTCCGAGGTGAGGACGTTGGCGCAGGACGTATGTGTCGCGCCCTTGTCAAACTACGGTCCTCGGATTTCAGAGGTAAGGAGTAGTTGGGAAAAGACTTAGATGTTTAACTTTAATATTCGAATTGAGGGAATACATCGGGGTACGTAGGGTTTATATACTAGGAACCTGATCGGAGTTCGTAACAAGGAATGGAGAAGATGAGTAACGAATTATAAATCATGACTAAAAGGAACGTGGGATGAGTAATCGCTTGGGACTGCGGAAGTCCTAAGTGGAGGCTGTGGAATAAGTACAAGAGACTACATAAGAGGACGGAATGGCAGTGCAACGGAAGTCCGATAGAGAATGAATAACTCCGAGGGGTAGAGCATCGGGATCGATCCAGAGAAGGCCGGAGAAGGGCATGGATGGTCGGGAATGGATATGACAGATCCAGCAATATGCATCAGTTCTACTTGGGCAAGCCTGGATCTCCCTTTGGAGTTCTCCACCCATGCAGTGCTTGAGGTCTATGCTATGTGGTCCCTCTATGTCACACTCAGCTCAGTGAGGCTTCCTGAGAAGGTTTCCTCACTGACAACTGCAGGCACACCAGTGATCTTGCATGCAGCTGACGGTCAAGCTATTGCAGATGGACTTATTGCACTTGACACCTGCAAAGTTTGAGGGTGTCAATGTCACAAAATCCTGAGCCATCATGGTTGTGCAGAGAGCCTATGTTCCTGGCTATCTGATCTCCCCATCACTCTTATCTTCCCATAAACCAACACCCCTCTCAGCATTTGGACAACCTCCATTCACCATTCTCTGTCAAGCCAGCCATCTTGAGACAAACCCAGCTTCAGGGATCCTTGATATCCAGGTCCATTCAAGTTTACAGCCTGGTGTCCTTGCTGCTGACTCAGATGTGGAATCCTCAACCTTGACAGGAACCTCACCCAAGTGCAATGTTGACTTTGCTGGATTTGATCCAGTGTCACTTGACCATCCTCCCTTTGTTTTTGGACATGAACCTGATTTTGACACTTTTGTGGCTGACTCAGAGCAGTCTATCTCAGAATCTGCTATTAATCCAGCAGCATTGACTGTGATCAATGTTGAGCAAAACGGCCGCGACGATGAACACGCTGGTTGCGCCACGGTAGTGGTTATAAACTTGACTCTAACGTATTAGTAATCTACGTGTAGCTACAAGTACTTTCGGTCGAACTACGTAAATTAATCTAACATCCCTTCTCGAGCGAAAGGTACGAGTGGATTAAGTACGACAATGAAAAAGGTCTCCTACAACTGGAAAGCGATAAAGCGCTATTCCACAGTCCAACGGTCCGTCCGATCTTGCATTTCATCCTTCCGGAGCGTGGGAAATTTGCGATGGCAGCAACACGGCTGGCAAAACATGAGCGCGGCATGGCGAAATGAGAGCAGCGGACAGCGGGGACAAGGGGAGAGAGTGAGTGGGGGATGGGCATAATCAAACGAGAATGGGTGAGCAGCAATGGGAGCATGCAAGAACGACTCGGAGCGAGCAGCAATGGGAGTGTGTGGATTCAGCTACAGCAGGCAATGAGGGCGAGCAGGAAGTGAGCAGAACCGAGCAAGCACTGGTGAGCAGCAATGAGACCGAGCGGGAAATGAACGGGACCAAGCGAGCAACAGCGAGAACGTCTGGATTTGGCCCCAGAAGGCAAGAGTGAACAACAACGACAGCAAGCGAACGACAACGACAACAACAACTGGATTCAGCCCCAGCAGGCAAGAATGAACGAGCAACGACAAGAGCAACTGGATTCGGCCCCAGCAGGCGACGAGCGAGAACGAAAACGACGATGGGAACGACTGGATACAGCCCCAGCAGGCAACGACGAGCGACAACAGAAACGACTGGATTCAGCCCCAGCAGGCGACGACGAGCGAGAACGGAGACAACTGGATACAGCCCCAGCAGGCGACGACGAACGAGGACGACGGGTGATTGGCTTTGGCCCCAACCTGGCAAGACGAGCGAACGGGATAGCACGAACGGGACCTGAGGGCACAACGGTGGCACCTCAGTCACAACAATTCGGCGAGAGTCGAGTTTATGTTGAGCAAAACGGCCGCGACGATGAACACACTGGTTGCGCCACGGTAGTGGTTATAAACTCGACTCTAACGTATTAGTAATCTACGTGTAGCTACAAGTACTTTCGGTCGAACTACGTAAATTAATCTAACAATCAATCAGATGGTCACTGATGTCACTCAATATGATGTCCAAAATCAGTCACTTACTTGCAGTCAGTTCAAGGGTGACATCTGGCATCTATTCCACCAGTTCAACATTCCACTCAACCATGGATTATGATGACCATTTTCTTGGGCCCTCAGTGCAGCTCTTTTTCTCCCAGATCAAGGTGACAAGCAGGCAGTTGAGAATGTGCTGAGGGATAAGGATATCTCATATGAGTCCAAACTGCAGTCTCACCCATGGCAGATTCATTTGCAGGTTCACTGCTACATTCCTTCACCTGAGATCTTACTCAGCCAGGTGGCAGCAGTGATGAAAACATATGGTCCTCTCAAAGATGCTGCCACAGGTGAGCCACTTTTTAATCCAAAATGCTGGGATGCCATGAGGAACCTGCTCAAACATATTTGGAATGAATTCTATTCTGATCCCCCTGATGTACCACTCTTCTATGACATTGGAAAGGATCACAATGGGCTCACACTCTATTGGTGCTGTTGTGGGACAAATGATATTGAAGGTGGGTGCATCAAAACCTTATCTGCTACTTTGAGTCATTCAATGTCTCTCCTCATCATGCAATCAACATGATCTTGGTGTACTGTGTCCATCACAATATTCAGGTGGGTTCTTTTGAGTTCTACTTTGGCAAACAAACTGGTATTGACATTGTGTGGTTGGATACCACAAGGTTGGGACCCTGAATCACACAGGACACTGATATGTCAGACACTTTGATGTTGCTCTCAAGAATTGAGTTGCCTCACTATGTGAATGCACAGCCCATGCACTTCATCTGGACTCAGCTAACAGCAATCCAGCAGTTCTTGGGTCAACCTTGACAACTACAAACAAACAAACAAACAAGCTGTTTGGTCTCCTACCTTTTGACACTCACATGTGTGAACATGGATCCATGTTACCATTTGACACCAACCTCCTGAAACAGCTCCCAAAGTAATACCAGTTCCTCAGTGGCCTGCAAGGCACCTGGTTTGCAGTCCTTCCTGCCACACACATGAGGAGTGTGCCCTCTTTCAATCACTTGCACACTCATCCCCACTGTTCACAGAAACTCATCAATCTGACTTCACTGGACTTGCTTCAACATTCAACACATGTGCAAATGATGTCAATATTTTCTACAAGGTACACCAGCACATCAGTGGTTCTGAATGAGCAATGACCAGTATACATGTACAGCTCCCAGAGCATGTCAAAGCTCACCACAAGGTCTGGCTCAATGCCATCAATGAGAAGGCATCAGAAGCAATGTGCACCGACCTGGCAAAGTGCATCCACACTCTTCTCAATGCAACTACTGGACTCATCACATCACACACAACCCCAACCATCCAACCACAACCACTCACAGACACAGACAGTGACAGGTCCAACATACACATTGGGCCCTCAAGCAGACAGCCCAGTGGCTGTTCCAGGGTGGCAACTCACTGTTCAAGCAGTACAGAGCTCAGACAGCTCTGAACCTGGTCCATCACACCCACTCTTGCTTCAATACAACTTCAACAACTGCCATCTATTGTTACACAAGCTACATGTGCTAACTTCTTCTTTCACAGTCCAGCACTGCCAGGCAGTCAAGCAGCTTGGATGCTTGGGTTGACAGTTGATGGATTTTTTTTTACTTCTCATCTTACTACTGTTTCAAGCTTGTTTATGAACATACACATGAATTGACCCTCATTCCAACTTTTGTCTGATTGCATGTTCCACAATGACCTTGATGAGCCCTTGAGAATGTCATTTTTTCCCCTTGCACTGTGTGTGAATTAATCAATTTTTTTCCAACCCCTACAGATATAGTCTGAGTGTCCATACTTTACAATTTCCAGCCCTAAGGCTGGCCTTCCTCCTCTCTCCATACTCATGCTCCCATTGCTCTCATATTTCCTTGCCTCCACCCTCCCTCATGTGCACACTTAGACAAGAGCATGGAATAACCCATAGTAAGTTTTCTCGCCTTTTCTCTCCTTTGCTTTTTTGATAATAAGACAATGGATGAGAATGACTTTGATGCAGCTTCCCAGGGGAAGTGCAAACATGACACTCCCACCCAGGTACCTAAGAATACCAACAAGACCAAGACTGCACTTGCACCCAAGGATGTCAAGTCCAAGGGCACTGATCTCCCCTCTGTCAAGGCAAAGTTTGATGGCATCATCATAAAGTCTAAACTGCTGGGCCAATCAGCTGGTATCTGCCAGCCCTTGTCTACTGTCTCTGCTGCTCAACATGCCTCCAAGTCCACTGCTCCTCAGCCCAAGGTACACCCCCTTGCCAACATCAATGGACTTCTTCCAACCTCTCTGATGAAGCAAAACTCTTCAAAGACAACAAGCAAAAGGTGACTCCATCACCTGATGCTGCCATGGATAGTGAGCCAGAGGCAGATTCAAATGGTATCAAGTGGGATGATCTTGATGCTGAAGATGGCAATGATGAGGTTGTTATTTTCTTCATCACACATTTGCATTACATTTTTGTCATCTTGTTTTTACTTATTTCACCTTTAATTGTTTCATGCTGGCATTGGTAAATATCAGTTGCACCTTTTATCAGTTGCACCTTTTACTACTTTTCCTGCCCTAGGTGTGTGTGAAAATAAGTGTGAAATAAGCAAGGATAATATAAGGACTTGCCTTGTCCATCTTAGTATAAATAAGCATGGATAAGTATAAATAAGTTTCAATTAAGTTAGTGTGCAAGTTGCTGATGCACTAGTAGTAGAGTAGTAGATATTGTATATATACTTTACAATGAAATATAGAAACCAACTATTTGACTCCTTCCTGTACTACAATTAACAGTTTGGACTAGTTCAAAAAACCAAAACCAAACCAGAAATTACCATAGTCTAGTTTGGTCCAAGTCCATGGGAACTATTACCAGTTTTGGTTTCAAACTGCAGGGAAAACCAAGACTGTAGCAACACTACCTTGCATGTATTGCAAAAGATATTTGTGTGATTTTAGCAACATCTGTGCCATGCAAGCAACTCTTTTTAGCAGGCACAGAGATTGTAACTGATCACAGATTGTACCTTGGTATGGAGAGGTTCAAAGAACTTTAAATTTTGAAACATGGCTGGCATTCACACATTGTCAACAAAGCCAAGGTCAATACAACCATGGGTGAGACAGTAGATTTAGAGTATCAAGAGATCCTTGTTCAGGATGAGCAGCTCATCATTGAACTGGAGCAATATAGCTGAGGTTATTGATTTGTAGTAGTTAGTTACACTTTGTTACTGTGTCCATCTATACTAGGAATCTTGAACTGGTTTGCAAAAGACTGGTTGCAACCAGTTCACAACCAGTTGTATGCAAGCAAGCCAAAATAGGCAACTGGCAACTGCAGTCCAGTTGTCTGGTCCAGTTACCGGCAGGCAAATTATAGGTGTGGGGCGGTTAGGACCTAGCGGAGTTTAAAAACCTAACCTAGCGGACCGGCCGGTCCGCAATTAATTTTTAGCTGTCCGCTCTATCATCCCGAGTTAATTATTTAATTTTCAATTAATTTTTTGGGGCCCTGTACACCTATAGTTAGGGTGCCCAGTTACCAGTTATGCCAGCAGTTGCCAACTGGACTTTGAAACACTAACTCTTCATGAGCTCCTCATCTGGCTTTGTGTTAACAATTGCACTGAATGGACCTACCCTTGTCAATACCATGTTGTTGTTATTTACTCTACTGTAGGTTACATTTTTTATAAGGCCTTTTCAAAAAAAATCAGAAATACCATGATACAGTCATATCACCAGTCCTGTGACATAGAGAAGCCAACACTAGCAAACATCCTCCTAGAACAGCTCAAAACTAAATACCAATATCATACATCTAAATTATCTGGAAGTTGCATCAGGCATTAATACCATTTGGATGGTCAAGAATCTTAGTAAATGGCATAGATGAGGTTGGTTGGAGCCAATTCTTCTCATCATAATGGGCATATGGTGGACTATCAATCATGTGGAAGGTGTATGCATAGCGAGTCTGACTACTATTATTTTGCTCAGACTTGTGCAACACACTGCCATGAATGAGTACCAAATCCCCTGTGGAAACCATGAGGCAGAACCTAATGGATAAACCAAAACAAACTGACCTGGTTCACAGGTCTGCATGACATAATTACTGGTTATTCCAGTTGCAGCATTCACATTCGAGGTAGGATGCAAGGAAGGAGTAGCAATTTCTTCAAACCCAGTGCCACCTTCAGGTTTACGTATGAAACGTTTGGTGATTGGAGTGATAAGATGTGATCCTGGTAGGAATGAAAGTGCCCCATTGGACCGTGAACATTTTTCCAATGGCATCCAAAACCCAAGAGCAGTGGGCGGCGAGGTGTACTGGTACGACAGGATCCAGAATTCAGCAACAAACATGCGAGGGAATGTCTAGTACACACGAGAAAAGTTCTTTGAAGTCACGTTCAAGGGGTCGCATGACAATGGTAGTGGATTGAATTTGCGCCGGTTTACCAGTAATAACGAGTGACTCACGAATCCATGTGTTCAGGAACTAGTAGGCTTTCAGTAAGCTTGGATCACCGACCATACGAAGCCAATTACTCACCAGCACCACCGATTTCCGGCTGCTTGAAAATGACCATCGATTGAAGAACTGAGATCATGAACGCTCGTGTCCCAGGATCCAGCGATAAGCAAACTTACCAACAGGATCA
>JBBPTK010000136.1:0-26035 GCA_038094135.1 Spongiforma cf. squarepantsii | reverse complement strand
GGTTCCCCGATCTCATCAGTCACTCGAGGCAATATCGACGACCGGAGGCATATGCAAATCAGACGGTTCTCATCATTGGTGCATCTGTATGCCATACTGTGAATCGACTTTGGTTCTTCGTTGACGATAGTATCAGGCTAGCGGGTCAGAGATATCAAGGGATTTGAGTCGTCATGCTAGAAGAGTTTATCAGTCTGTGCGGGTAAGACATGGAACATTTTCGTTGGTTCGAGGCAAATCTGATGTTTCTATCATACTACAGCCTACCAATGGTAACTCGCTCTAATGACACCTGAAAGCTATGTCCTTGACACTCTATTGCAGATAGTGTGGCTCTCGCTAAACTACAGCGTGCTATGCGCCGGATACCTAGAAATACAACATTTGTAGGAGAGATTAAACAGTTCTTACCTATTCCCGAAGGGTCTCCGATCCAATCTGGCTTTATCGAACTCAAGAACGGAACTGTATGAGTTTCATCTTGTTACTTGGAAGCCGGACTTCAATCAACCATCTTCCTTTCTTTAGATCCTATCCGGATTCAATGGTCTTATCTTCGCCACTGGTTTCCGATACTCCTTTCCGTTTTTGTCACAATATTACGACGGTGCGACGTATCAACCTCACGCGGGTTCTGCCCAGACGGTCTCATCTTTCCTCCCCTTGAGCGGGACATACATTCAAGATTTGTATCTTGACCTGTTTTATATCCAAGACCCCACGCTCGCTTTCCTCAGCGGTGCGTAGAACACGACCCTTCGCTTACTGATACGCTCACTTTATTGAAACATGAAAAAGTCTCTTTTGGCGCACCAGCACAGACGTTTTTGATGTTAGATTACACAACGCTTGCACTGGCCAAAGTGTGGACGAACGTGGCCAAGCTACCTGACAGACAGACGATGCAAGTATTGTACGAAAAAACAATAGAAGAACACGGGGGATATGGAAAACATACCTTGTTCTACACTTTGGATCAGTGCAAAGGTGAGCTTCTTTCCTGCATCTTCTCGTATCGTAGGAGTAGGAGTGAAGCGCTGACTTTGGACTTGACCATCGGTCCCGTAGCTGCCATCCAATACATGGTAGGTTGGTTGAACGAGGCAGCCGTCAAGTATGGGGGCAAGCAAGTAAGTTTCTCTTCCTACTCTTGTTTCCATAGCCGAGTTGACGGGCTGACGAATAACGGTCTACTTCCCAGATCGACGCAATGCCGAAAGAGTACGTCACTACCTTTTTGCAATCGTAGGCATGACTGAGTCTCCGCCCAGATACGAGGAAGTGGGGATTTACTGGCTGAGTGCTCATTTCGGAGACTCAGTCCAACAGAATTCGTCCAAGGCACTGGATGCTGACTTTGGGGATGTGCAGGCCCCTCTTGGACTCGGATTGGGAAGGAGCGAAGCTGATTTGGAGGACTGGTTCTACGGGAACGTTGATGATTGGTAAACTGGCCAGAGCAAAGTTACAACTTGACACTTTCTTTGATACCTTTGTATGAACCTGCATTTAAATTTGGTATCTTTGTATTGTTGTTACATGATCTTCTAGGGCCATAGCTGATTCATGTACTCTGACACTCTCCACTCTGTTGGATCAAAGTCATGTATGCTATTATCCATGTACTACTTTATCTCTAACTCTTGAGAAAACTCTGAGACCTCTTGTGAAGTTAAACTAGCTTGTATTGATGTGAATATCCTGGTGTTCACAAACCAAGGTTCTCCAGCAGGGTGGCAGAACAGTGCCAGAACCTGACACAACCCCCTCCTTCAACTCCTTCCTGTTGAAATTAGAAGGACATGGGTGACTTCCAAGTTGGCAACTTGTTATTTCCAGATTAAACTTTGCAGTGCATCATGGCTCCAGATATTATGCCTAGCAACTCTTACACATGCTATGTATTTTGGGTTATAGCATGTTGGGACTTGGTACTTACTACTGGTGCAGCATTTCAAGAATTCAATGGAACATAAGTAGCAATCTAAGACACCCCATTCAAACCTCATTGTTTCTAGAGACTATTATAAGAGCAAGAATTTAATAGCATTAATAATGGACCACATTGTCTCATCATCTCTCTTGACTGGCAAATGGTACTAATAAGTACTCAGTCACTGGGTGTCTTCAAACTCTTGATCATTTTTGCTATTCTGTTGTCGTGAAGATGCTGTGTAGAAGACTGCCACCCCATATTCCTGGACAAGTAATTTTAATATTTATCTTATACCCTGGGGGAGCAAGTTATGGTTATCTGTGGTCTGAGTGATCCTCTGAACTTTGCTTACCCTATAGTCGGGTTTAATGCCATAACAAGTTGTCAAGTACCCAGAAGAAAGAACACTTTAATTCAGCTGAGTGCATGGGGGAGGAAACGAACCTGGATCATGATTCATGACTCGCAGTGCCAGTGTGGCGAGTATAAGTACGTTACCTAATCAAGTGTCTCTTTTTACTTTTACGTTACTACGACGTGACACCTTCCTCATCGCCCCTCGTTGGTCCCGTTAGCTCGTCACCTCCGTCTAGTCCTGTTCTCGTCTCGTTTGAGCTCGACTCACCTCCCCGTCCTGACTCGTCCTTCTCACATCCATTTGCAGCGTCTACCAAAGCTACTAAACTTCCACCACTATGAGAAGACAAGCTTTTATGCCCCTCCATGCACACGTTCTCGCGTCCAGCCTGTTTGACTCGAGGAACCCCCTTCTCAGGCTCCTTGGTGGAAAGCTACTACTTGGTTGACAATGGCTCGCCCAACAGGAGTCCCCGTCCGACGAACTGCGAAGAGCATATCTGGGACGAGGCGCTTCGGAAACCGTTCGGTACTGGCAATGGCCAGATCGGCCTCAGGTACTGATCTTGCCTTCTCGTGTTGTACTTGTTCATCGTTTCTGAGCAGCAACCATCGATTCACTTCTATACTATCTTCCATCGGTGATCTCGCTGGATTTTTCAACACTCGAGGCATCTGAGCAGACTCTGTTTTCTGGTCGGGTTCCCTTGGCACACATCAACCTGGAGCCCGTTATCGCGTACGCGTTCTTTCGAACGAACACAGTCGATCAAGGATTATGGCAAAGAGAGACACGTCCTCACGCTCTACCTTATGGGTAACAAGATCATGTCCCTTCCTCCCGAGCTGTTCTCGCTGAAATACCCTATCGTTCTCAGCCTTCGTATGTCGGCTTGTTTTTCCTTCTTTCTCGCGTTCCTGGCTAACTGATAACTTTTCGAAGGGGGTAACAGGTTCACTTTCATACCCCCGGACATTTGTCTTCTGACTAACCTCAACCAACTTAACATCTACAACAATCAGCTCAGGTTCTTGCCGTGACAAATGCGTGACGTGAAGATAGAGAAACTTTTGGTTAATCCGAACCCGTTTCTGCCCAAGCCTTCGCACCCCTCTCTATCCAAGTCTTCGCATGTCGATCATGATCCATCTCCCCCTGTATTGCGTTCCCCCATCCGTCACCGACGCTCCATCACGCGGCTGCATTCTCTGCGCAAAGAGGTTCTTCTAGGGTCTGGTTCAATCAAACCCGTTCTCTCTCCTGTCAAGCTGCAGCTGACGCGTGTCCCTCCTCTGATGGAATTCTGTTCGCGCCTCTTGTTCGCGCCATCTCAGACGGCAATGACACCCGGCGCGGCTCCACACCTCACAGACTGTTTTCTCAGAGTATCACATGCTCCCTCTTTTGGACCAGTGGGAAATCCCACCCAACGTGTTCAAGGTATTCGACCGAAGCGTGCCGGGGACCATTCCTCTTCGTAGTCGTCTGCGGCTGTCGCCAAACACGATCTGGCTTGAGGATTTGCTTTCGTCTTCGCATACAGAAGCGAGCACATCCGAATCTGTGTCCACCTCTCTCATGCAAGAAACCGGGATGGGAACATGTCCGAATCCGGCGGACGTGTATTCGTCCGGCACGCTTCAGAACGGTATTCGTGGGAGCGCCGCATCGCAGGCGCGGATGTGGGTGATACTGTGCCATTACGCTGGCGGGGTTATCTTAGGACACGTTTAAATTTCTTGGACGGGGATGAAACCCCGCATGGCGGGCCGAGCGCCATTCCTGCTCCTTTGTCTCCAACTTGGTCACGTATGGGAGAGGATGCACATGTTGGCGGCGATATGGATCTCGCTGTGGACACGGAAGAGGACGTGGTGATGGTGGTGGATCTGGGCACGGTCGAGTTGGACATGGACGACTTTGATGATTGATATTTTTGGGGTTGTATGTTGCAGATGTCGTGGGTTTCTCTCTTTTTCTTCTTCCATCTTTCTTCGACTTCTTGGAACAAGATGTTGGATATTATCCATTGGACGTTGCATGATCACACGCAACGAAGATTTGTCAAGGGCGTGTTCGACGCCGACATGTTTCTATTCACATATGTAGCTGTTACAAAACGACGATGTAGGCCATTCACTCAGACTGTACTCTGATTACTTGCTTTACATTGACAAATATTGAAATTACTTGGCCTACCAGAAGAGAGTATGCGATGATGCCAAGTGAGTAGATGGGGGTAAATGGAACGGAACATGTTGGTGTATGTAATGATTGACATGCATATTGCTACCCAGATTTACTGGTTCCCAACCTTGCTCATCCTTGGAACGATGGTGGACTGATGGGCATCTGACAGCGTTGGCGATTCAAGGTTACCACTTCTGTCTCGCCGCGCAGCGACATGACTGCTGCAATCAACATCAGCACGACCAACATCGCTGAGCCTTCGTCCAAGATCCAGGTCATCTATGCGCAAATACCCAGGGACCAGTCAATAGGCCAGTTTTAGCCTCTCCCATCGCTTGCCCGCCCTTTTCCATCCATTCTGCTGCTTTTTGTGCACGTGCGAACACCTTGTACAACATCAGTGATGGTCGACCTGTTGTGGTAGTCAAGCCGGGGTTTTAGAAAAACATGTACTCGATATCCCAGTATGACGCCTGCGATCGTGTCCGTTGCCGAGTTCTCTTCCGTCGCTGTCACAGAAGAAACAGCCTCCTTCACCCCGTTCTCAGCGGGAATTGGGACCAGCGTTGCTGCTGTCACTGGCACAGGCGATGAGGCTCCTGGATATGGAGCGGATGTGCCAGTAGCCTTGATGGGTGGTAGCTCCGCCCTTTTCTTCTCTTATGGACTCATTTACGCTCTGTGACAAATTCTAGCACAAAAGACGAGGTAGTGCATTCATGCATGAACGGTGCTCAATGTAAGTTCTACTTACCCATATCTGGCCATGACCAGTATCGAATGGTTTCCGAAGCATCTCGTCCCAGATATATTCTTCATTGTGAATGTACTTCATCGTACGAAGATTCGCGTTTGGCGCCGTCGTTGGCCAAGTAGTCATCTTCTGCCAAGGAGCATGAAAAGGGGGTTCCACGAGTCAGACAGACTGAACGCGAGAGTGTGCCAAGAGGAACGCATCGAGGGTATAAAAGCCGCTATCTTCTCATAGTTTTTGGCAAGTTTGAGGCTGCAGATGGATGTGAGAAGGACACGTCAGGACGGGGAGGCGAGTCGGGCTCGAACGAGACGAGAGCGGGACTAGACGGGGGCGATGAGTCAGTGACCACTAACGACTCGTTGTCGACCAAGTACTAGTCGCCTTCCACCAACTTGAAGGAGCGTGAGAAGGTGGTTCAACGAGTCAGACAGGCTGAACGCGAGAACGTGCCAGCCTCCAGGAGGTGTGTATGGAGGGGTATAAAAGCTTGTCCTCTTCTCATAATGTGGGGAAGTTTAGTAGCTTTGGTAGACCCTGCAAACACAGACGCGTCAGGACGGGGAGGTGAGTCGAGCTCGAATGAGACAGGAGCGGGACTAGACGAAGGTGACGAGTTGACGAGACCAACGAGGGGCGATGATAGAAATAGTACCGGGAGTATCAAGGAATTGTTATTTTCGTGATGAGTTAGTAATAGACAACCAGCTTCAGATTCATTTTCTGGTCAATAATCTTGGTTGGGAACTTGGGAAAGCCAGTCAAAGAGGCTTTGGTTGGGACAGAAGAGCAACTTCTCATGGATAGAATCAGTGTAAGTATTCCTAAGCATGGTCCTTCACTGTTCTACTCCATCATCCACAGGCCCTCAGTTGTAAAGGCACAACAGCCACGTCAGCATGCCTAAACCTCCGGTCCGAGCCCTGTTCGGAAGATCCTTAGGCGGGACTTGCAATGCGGGTCGGGACACGCAATCTCTGCATCTGTCGTCATCCAATCGTGTGGGTGCGTCACACGCTGCTTACTAAGCAGCCAAGAGCGGGAGAACAGCACCTGAGCCTCAGCAGGGTTCGTAAGTAATATTCTTACCGAGTGTCGCGCGAACCGTTCATAGAAACGTAACACCCACCAAGGGAATAAATGGAAAAACCTTGGCCAGGAAGAAGATAAAGCATCTCTCCTTGCAGAGTAAGGTGGTCGCCTGGTTTTGCGCCACACAAGATGCACTCGTTCGGAGGGCAAATTACTTCGACGCGAAGATCATAGAGCTCAAAGACGTCGCCAGAGGGGGTTTTGCGACATGGACGGCGATAAACAGGAAGTGCCGACTGACCAAGTTGATGCTTATTTACATGCGATTCTACTAAACCCTTCATAAACTCACTCGTTTCATGTGATGTCTTCTCGCACAGAGGTCCGTCGACATGATAAGCATTCTGGCGCTTGTCCTGCTCGCCAGTGCTTTCGCAGCTACCTGCACTCAACAGCCCTTCTCTACGCCATGGCCGTCAGACGCGGAAACAGATGAGTACCTGTTCAAATGGCCCATTCGGAAGGTTGCCATTATCGGCGCCGGACCAAGGTATCTTCTGATCTCCTCTCGTCCTTTTACGACCCACCCATACAACTATTGCAGTGGCTTGACCGCATACCGCGAACTCGCCGAAGCCGGTCTAGACGTTCGCATCTTCGAGCGGGACAGCGTCCCAGGTGGTAATTGGCACTACACTGAAGAGGCTCCGCTTGATGCACCAGTTCCTAATGTTCCTTGTTCCGTTGGTGATTTTGTTCCTTCGTTCCCTCCAGCAAATGTTGTCTTGCCATATTCCGAAGAAATCGTCGATGGCGGGGGCGAAGTTGGGAGGGCTCATTGGGCGCCACGACCGATATGGGATTCATTAACTTCTAACGCACCTTCGGTAGGCAGTTATCATTTTTCATTGGTTGGATCGTTCATCTTTATGCCCTGGTAATATGCGTAGGCTTTGCAACAGGTATGTGGATCACACTTGGTGTTCCTGTTTCAAAGGTCTTTAGGATCCCTACTTTCTTTATATGCTAGTTTCATCGGTGGCCTTGGCCTGCGGGCACGCGATGGGGTATGCTCTGGTTCCTTCCCTTCAACTGGCCTCTCATACTTGGACGCCAGAGCTCACTCAATATCAACTTCGTAATTACATCAGATCTTATGCTTCCTATCTTCACATCAATAGCAACGATGACAATCCTGCGACTGCCTACAACACCCGCGTGGAGCTTGTCGAGAAGCGAATCGACGAAGCTGGGGAAGAACGAGGTTGGAGACTCTGGCTCAAGTCCCTGGGATCCATACAGTCTTACACGTACAATGCAACTTGGTGGACTGAGGTGTGCTTTCTCACTTTGTTGCACATGGTCGTTTGGATAAACGAGTATCTAGGATTTTGATGCTGTCGTTGTTGCTTCCGGCAGATACAATGCTCCATCGATGCCATCCATTCCTGGTTTACAGGAGTGGGTCCAGAAGTTCCCCGATCTCATCAGTCACTCGAGGCAATATCGACGACCTGAGGTGTACGCAAATCAGACGGTGCTCATAATTGGTGCATCCGTATGCCATATTATGAATCGATTTTGGTTCTTCGTTGACGAGAATACCAGTTCAGCGGGTCTGAGATATCAAGGGATTTGAATCATCACGCTAGAAGAGTTTATCAGTCTTTACGGGTAAGACGTGGAACATTTTCGTTGGCTCGAAGCAAATTTGATGCTTCTATATCACTACAGCCTACCAATGGTGACTCGCTCTGATACGCCTGAAAGCTATGACCTTCATACTTTATTACAGATAGTGTGGCTCTCGCTAAACTACAGCGTGCTATGCACCGAATGCCCAGAAACTCAACATTAGTAGGAGAGATTAAACAGTTCTTACCTATTCCAGAAGGGTCTCCGATCCAATCTGGTTTTATCGAGCTCAAGAACGGGACTGTACGTGTACATCTTGTTACTTGGAATTCGAACTTTGATCAGTTATCTTTCCCTTCTTTAGATCCTATCCGGATTCGATCGCCTTATCCTTGCCACCGGTTTCCGATACTCATATCCGTTTTTGTCACAATATTACGACGGTGCGACGTATCAACCTCACGCGGGTTCTGCCCAGACGGTCTCATCTTTCCTCCCCTTGAGCGGGACATACATTCGAGATTTGTATCTCGACATGTTTTACATCCGAGACCCCACGCTCGCTTTCCTCAGCGGTGCGTAGAACACGACCCTTCATTTACTGATGCGTTCACTTTATTGAAACATGAAAAAGTTTCTTTTGGCGCACGAGCACAGTCGTTTTTGATGATAGATTACACAACGCTCGCACTGGCCAAAGTGTGGACGAACGTGGCCAAGCTACCAGACGGTCAGACGATGCAAGTAGTGTACGAAAAGACGGTGGAAGAACGCGGAGGATATGGGAAATATACCTTGTTCTGCACTCTCGATCAGTGCAAAGGCAAGTTTCTTTCCTACATCTTCTCGTATCGTCTTCGTAGGAGTGAAGCGCTGACTTCGGACTTGACCATTGGTCCCGTACGATAGCTGCTATCCAATACATGGTAGGTTGGTTGAACGAGGCGGCCGTCAAGTATGGGGGCAAGCAAGTAAGTTCCTCTCCCTTCTTTCGTTTTATCGTCGAATCGATGTGCTGACGAATAATGGTCTGTTTCCCAGATCGACGCGATGCCGAAAGAGTACGTCGCTATTTTTTTTTTTGCAATCGTGGGCATCACTGAGTCTTTGCTCAGATACGATGAAGTGAGGATTTACTGGGACATTGCTCATTTCGGAGCATCAGTCCAACAGAATTCGTCCAAGGCAGATGCCGACTTTGGGGGTGTGCAGGCCTCTCTTGGACTCGGATTGGGAAGGAGCGAGGACGATTTGGAGGACTGGTTCTACGGGAACGTTGATGATTGGTAAACCAGCAAGAACAAAATTATGAGACTCTTATTACCTTGTTACCTTGTTTACAAGGTCGCTCCAACCGATAATTGTGGCGGAGACAGCTGAATATGACCAACACCTGGCGACGACATCTACATGAGGCATGAGGTTTCTGAGGATGAGAAAGATGCCATCTGTTTGGCATCTCGCTCGGATGAGTTCCGGGCCCTTGTAGCACTCGACCTTGGAGGGCTATTGCAGGTTGCAGCACTCGAGAAGCACATACGGGACCTGGCTCTCATAACCGCCCTTCGTAACGCATCGCTAGATGATGGAATTGGACTTGGTCGTGCTGTTACAAAATTTGGTACCGCGTAAAAGTAAATGGCGCAATGTTTGAAGTGTTCCTAGTCGCCCTGGCTTGGGCTCAAGCCATACACGACTACGACGCAATTGCCACATTGTCGCTCGTCGTTCAAACGTTCACCCTTGTCGCGTAGCTTGCACCCTGACACTTCCCTTCACAACACGACGTGACACAACGGCGAGTCGGCGACACTCGTCGTTCTTCCCACCTCGCCCTCGCACCACAACACACGACGACGAGTGCTAGTCCTGTCGTCGTCAGACCTTCGCCCTCGCCGCGTCACCCTCGCGTAGCCATGCCCTTTCCAGTGAAGGCCTTGTAATTGGTAACTTCCCCAAACTAATTATATGAAAGTGGGCTCTGTAGCTCAAGAGATCTAATTCTTTTCATGAGTTACCCACAACGCGTGACAACGATGCGATTAGCACCATCACCCGTTGCCCGCCTTTTCTGTGTCGCCCTCGTGCGTTCGGAATCGCCCCACTGCCACACATGACGATGACCCGTTTACCCTCGCGCCCGCCCACCCTGCCATGCCACACAACGACGGCGTGTGGACGTCGCCATCACCCTTACCCTCACACCCTGCATACACCGCGACACGACGAACTGTTGTGTCGTCGTTTGTGCTGTCATGCACACGCCCCACAGCCCGCTACGACACGACAATACATCGTATCGTTCGCTCTCGCTCTCGCACCCACATCCTACGGTCCTCGCCTCCAGCATGCCCCCACAACCATTCGCGACGATGACGATAACACGCCGTCGTTCTCTTACTCATGCACACCCCCACTGCCTTTCGCGTCGTCGTCGTTATTGGTGGTTAGCGCGCTCACCCTTGTACCACAGTGCTGTCATCGTGGCACAACGGCAACGCGGTTGGCGCGTGCACTCGCCCTCGCACCACCACACATGATGACGATGTGCCAACTGCGCCGTCGTCGTCATCGCCATCGTCATCAAGCCCTCCTATCCTCGACCTCGCACACCAGCCATAATGAGACGACGGGAGCAAGTCGATGCGATTCACTCGCTCGTCGCCGTCGTTCGCTCGCCACACACACTTCCCCGGCCAAGCCGAAAATGGACGAAATTAGACGAAATTAGAAACGTGTAAGTTTACTGATGCATTAATCGTGACTGGAACCGAGGATACCTTTAGACACATGGTGCCGCTATAAGGTTCAACTGCTCTGCACCAATCAGATGCTATCATCCCACGGGCACGTAAGCCTCGCAAGTCAGCGAATTCGCTTCGTTCGTTTCAGTCGTTCTGCTGGTGTTAGTACTTAGTACATGCTTGTACTAGCGAGAAACCCAGGTGACATGGAAGTTGATGTTTATTTACATACGAACCCTTCATAAGCTCCCTTGTTTTATGTGATGCCTTCTCGCACACAGGTCCGCCGACATGATGAACATTGCGGCGCTTGTCCTGCTCGCTAGTGCTTTTGCAGCTGCCCGCATTCAACAGCCCTTCTCTACGCCATGGCCGTCAGATGCCGAAACGGACGAGCACCAGTTCAAATGGCCCATTCGAAAGGTTGCCATTATCGGTGCCGGATCAAGGTATCTTCTGATCTCCTCTCGTCCTTTTATGACCCACCCATACAACTATTGCAGTGGCCTGGTCGCATACCGTGAGCTGACTGAAGCCGGTCTAGACGTTCGTATCTTCGAGCGGGACAGCGTCCCAGGTGGTAACTGGCACTTCACTGAAGAGGCTCCACTCGATGCACCAGTTCCTAATGTTCCTTGTTCCGTTGGTGATTTTGTTCCTTCGCTCCCTCCGGCGGACGTTGTCTTGCCATATTCCGAAGAAATCATGGATGACGGGGGCAAGGTCCGGAGGGCTCATTGGGCGCCACGACCAATATGGGATTCATTAACTTCTAACGTACCTTCGGTAAGCAGTTATCATTTTCTATTGGTTGGATTGTTCATCTTTGTGCCCGCACAGGCTTTGCAACAGGTATGTGGATCACACTTGGTGATCCTATTTGAAAGGTCTTAGGATGCCTTCTTTGTCTATATACTAGTTTCCTCAGTGGCCTTGGCCCGCGGGAACGCGATGGGGTATGTTCCGGCTTTTTCCCTTCAACTTGTCACTCATACTTGGACACCAGAAATCACCCAATATCAACTTCGCAATTACATCAGATCTTACGCTTCCTATCTTCATATCAATAGTAATGATGACAATCTTGCGACCGCCTATAATACCCGCGTGGAGCTCATCGAGAAGCGAATCAATGAAGCTGGGGAAGAGCAAGGTTGGAGACTCTGGCTCAAGTCCCTGGAGCCCACACAGTCTCACACATATAATGTAACTTGGTGGACTGAGGTGCGCTTTCTCTCTTTGTTGAGCATCATCATTTGGATAAACGAGCATCTAGGATTTTGATGCTGTCGCTGTCGCTTCTGGCAGGTACAATGCTCCATCGATGCCGTCCATTCCTGGTTTGCAGGAGTGGGTCCAGAAGTTCCCCGATCTTATCAGTCACTCGAGGCAATATCGACGACCGGAGGCGTATGCAAATCAGACGGTGCTCATCATCGGTGCATCTGTGTGTAATACTACTGATCGTCTTTGGTGCTTCGCTGACAAGAATACCAGGTCAGTGGGTCTGAGATATCAAGAGATTTGAACCGTCATGCTAGAAGAGTTTATCAGTCTGTACGGGTAAGACGTGGAACATTTTTGTTGGCTCTAGGCAAATCTAATGCCTCTATCATACTACAGCCTACCAATGGTGACTCGCTCTCATACGCCTGAAAGCTACATCCTTGACACTCTATTACAGATAGTCTGGCCCTCGCTAAGCTACGGGCTGCTATGCGCCGGATGCCTAGAAACACAACATTAGTAGGAGAGATTAATCAGTTCTTACCTGTTCCCGAAGGATCTCCAATTCAATCTGGCTTAGTCGAGCTCAAGAACGGAACTGTACGAGTTCTTGTTACTTGAAAAACGATCTTAAATCAATTATCTTTCCTTTCTCTAGATTCTATCCGGATTCGATCGCCTTATCCTTGCCACCGGTTTCCGATACTCATATCCGTTTTTGTCACAATATTACGACGATGCGACATATCAGCCTCACGCTGGTTCTGCCCAGACGGTCTCATCTTTCCTCCCCTTGAGTGGGAGATACATTCGAGATTTGTATCTCGACATGTTTTATATCCAAGACCCCACGCTCGCCTTCCTTAGCGGTGCGTAGAACACGGCCCTCGTTTACTGATGAGTTCACCCTATTGAAACATGTCTAGTCTTTTTCGGCCCACGAACACAGTCGATCGTAATGATAGATTACACAGCGCTCGCACTGGCCAAAGTGTGGACGAACACGGCGAAGCTACCCAACAGTCAGACGATGCAAGACTTGTACAGAAAGACGGTGGAAGAACGCGGGGGATATGGAAGATATACCTTGTTCTACACTTTCGATCGGTACAAAGGCGAGTTTCTTCTCGTATCTTCTTAGCGAGTGAAACCTTGACTTCGGATTTGATGGTCTCGCACGATAGCTGCCATCCAATACATGGTAGGTTGGTTGAACGAGGCGGCCGTCAAGTATGGGGGCAAGCAAGTAAGTTCCTTTTCCTTATTTTGTTTCCATGGTCGCATCGACGTGTTGACGAACGCTTCCCAGGTCGATGCGATGCCGAAAGAGTATGTTATTTTTTTGCAATCGTGACCATGACTAAGTCTCCCCAGTTACGAGGAAGTGAGGACTTACTGGCAGATTGCTCATTTCGGACAGTCAGTCCAGCAGAATTCGTCCAAGGCAGATGCCGACTTTGGGGGCGTGCAGGCCTCTCTCGGACTCGGATTGGAAAAGAGCGAGGACGATTTGGAGGACTGGATCTATGGGAACGTTGATGATTGGTAAACTAGCAAGAGCAAAATTACCAGACTCTTATCAAAGTTTTCTTTGATATCATTGCATGAACCTGCATTTGGTATTTTTGTACTGTTGTCCTACACGTTTTCTAGGCTTGCTATGGCTGATTCATATACAGTGCTGCTCTGAGACCGCTCCGCTCCGTCGGATCAAACTTACGTATGTTGTTATCCATGTACTACTTTATCTCTACCTCTTGAGACAACTCTGAGACCTCTCGTGCTTAAACTAGTTTCTATTGACGTGAAGTGACTGTCCGGGCACGCACAAACGAAAGGTTCTCCAGCAAGGGTGGGAAAACCTGACACTGACCCCTCCTTCAAACTTCCAGTCGAAATCGGAAGGATGCGGACGACTTCCTTGGCAACTCGTCATTTCCGGTTTGAAATTTGCAGCGCATCATGGCTTCAGATGCAACTCTTACGCATATTATTTATTTTGGGTTATAGCATGTTGATACTGGTATGGTATTCCAAGAATTCATTGGAACATAAGTAGCGCTAGCAATCTGAGACGCCTCATTTTGTTTCTAGAGCTTATTATACTGTAAGTGGAGGAATTTATGTAACAGCATTGATAACGGACCACATCGTCTCATATGTTTCTCGACTGGCAAACGATACTGATACCGGGCGTCTTCCTCTTGAGTCTTGATCGCCTTTGTCATTCTGCCGTCTCGAAGACGACTGCGTCGAAGACTGCCACCCCGCATTCCTGGACTCCCGTTTCTCGGCAATGCGCTGCAGCTCATGCATGTGACCCATTTGCAGCCAGACGGGTGGAGAAAACAGCATGGCCCCATTTATTCGCTGAGTCCTTTGGGAACCACAATTATGGTCATTGCCAACGCAACGATTGCGTTGGACATTCTGGACAAGATGTCGGCCGCCACTTCTTCCCGATCGAATTGGATCATGGTAAGGAACCGAATTTGTTTCGGGGGCAACTTGTTCTTTGTTATAGCACGAAACAGGCGGGAGAATTGATGTCAAGCAACAACTTTCTGATCGTCGCTCAGAAGTATGGGGACAAGTGAGTGGCAGCTGTTGAGCGAACTCCGGTATCAAGCTCTTAATGATGTGTGTTACTCCCGAGAGATGGCGTAAGCATCGACGTGTAGTATGCACGAAGTTCTACTTTGATCTTCACACCACTTCTTCCCCGTACAAGAGACGAAGCGCTTTTGCTCGTCCATGACCTTGCCTAGGGGCAACAACATCTGGATGATCTTGAAGGCATCTTGAGTCGGGCGAGCTCTTTTGCCATTTGGAGGACAATCAGCCTTCTATGGTGGTCCGCCTCTCAAGATATCTGGGGACAAGAATCTGCAACGAGTAGCCGAGGTATCTGGTTGCTTTAAGGAAGCTATGGCACCCGGTGGAGGCATTATTGACATATACCAGCACTAAAATACTTACCTACCAGCTTAGCACCTTTCAAATAGTTGAGTTCCTCGAATCGTACATGTTGAAACAAGTCCTTGACTTCGGTCCAGATATGCGAACAAAATTTTCACTCGTGCTAACGGGTTCTTCATGGCGATCGCCGACGAAGCCACCAAATGAAGGGTAATCTTTTTATGACTCGGCATGACTGCAGACTCACGGCGCCGAAACGTCTTCAAGCTCGTACTAAACGATCCCTCAAAGTTCAACTTCTGCTCCCTGCTGAATGATCAGAAAACAGCGCAAGGTCTTTCGGATGAAGACGTTGCCTGGATCGGCGGTGTCATATTATAAGTAAATGCACGACCTAATGTCAATTGCGGTTTGATAACCGGTTACTCTAGCGTTGGCGTCGGCGAAGCGGTATGCCCGTTGATCGTCTCTTTCATCCGCAGCTACTCACCTGAACAGATCTCTACGCCCTTGTACTGCTTTGTCCTGACTATAATTTTCAATCCGCATATCAGCCGGCTTGGAGATCGGCCCCCAACGTTTGCTAACTGAGGTCGTCTTCCTTACATCTTACATCGATGCAATCGCAAAGGAAGTTTTGAGGTGAATGAATTTCTTCTTTCATGTGAACTGGACCTGAACTGGTTGGATCGAGATGGTAGCCAGTGCACCTATTAACTCACCACACGTTACGACGGAAGTAAAGATCCAAGCTCTACTTCATGTACTGTTCTGAAAGGTTATTTTGCAATATATTAGGACGTCGTTTACCAGGGATATACGATCCCGAAAGGCACTGCGATCCTGGCCAATCTCTGGTTAGTACTCACTGGTGGGTCTCCCTCACACCAGACTCATGTCAAATTTCGGCAGGTCCATCACCTACGATCCTGAGCTCTTCGACGACTCTGATGCCTTCATGCTGGAACTTTTTCTAGAACCCAATGGCTCGCCCCGATGACAGTCGAATGTACGACACGATGACCAGGATTTTGGGTATGGTCGACACATTTGCGCTGGTCGACAGATGGCTGTGAACACAATTTTCATCACCAAAGTTGCAGCGCTTCTCTGGGCGTTCGAGTTCCACAAGGCGGTAGATGAACATGGGAACGAGATCACCCTGCCTGCGATGGAATTTGTGAAGGTCGGGTTGGTCATTACTCCAAAGCCATTTCCGCACAGGCTCGCCCTCCGATCTGAGGCCGTTCTCGGTCACCTTCACGAAATGTTATAAGTTATTTCTGATATGTTCGTTTAGTATTGAAGAACATATGTAAGCATAGCTGTCATTTTTTGACCATGGAAATCCAGCATGTATCGGTGCGTGAAGTCTGCTTCACAACCGGCTCAACCTCACCAGAAACATCAACCCATACATACGGGGACAAGCCGTTCGGTCCTCCTTGGCAGGACGACGTGGTCCTGTGCTTCTTTATTTCAAAGCGTTTACCCAATTCAGAATATAGCGTGCACGATCTCCTGTAGCACGCACCGCAGGATTCAGCTCGAAAACTTGAAGACTCAAGAGCCTATGCATTGCCCTCTCAGCAGTTTCCGCTCGGACATAGCACCAGCTCTGACCAGCCCTTGAACCGCAATTAGTTCGCAAGGGTATGACGAACTTGACAGGAATTGCAACCGCAACAGCCAACCGCGATATCTGCTATATGTTGCTTGAGAGAAAGATGTCGGTACTAGTCGGAACGAGGAACGGGATGTCCTGCACCTGTCTCCACCCAACCATGCACTACTAGACTGTCTAGATGCTGCGACATTTTCTTGCAAGCTGGCTAGAGGCAAACCAACGTTTCTCACCGTCGACACATCGGGTCCGGTATGCCTTTTTTTGCGATTTGAAACATCATTCGCCCGAGATCAATGAGAGACTCATCTCGGGGAGTATTCGGTACGTAACTCGAGAAAGACTGGCATGCTGTGACAGCTGAGTCTGAATCTGGCCTTTGGGGTTTTAATTTGCTTAAGTTCTGCTGCTGCTGCCTTTGAGACATGAACTTCATTTCGGACCATTGCATTTCGAGTTGACTCCGTCGTCCGCAGCGCCGCCGTCAGGATGAACCAGTGATTCCACATAGAGAGTACGTTATTGTCGTTTTATTTATCTACTCTTCTCACGAAACGTCGCCGCAGTGAGGCTGATGGCGATGGAAGTTTGACCCGTTCCCCATCGTGCAAGTGAGGAACCAATACCCCTACGCGCAACCAGTCGACGTCTTCTTGGTACACATCTCGATCTGGCCAGAAACATTTCCTGTGCCACCTCCATCACGCTCCTTGATTTCGATCTCAGTCACGGCACGCTGGGTGCGATGTGGCGTCGACTTATGGTACTATGGTGTCATTCATGTCACCCTTGAAGGTGAAACAACCGCGGAAGCAGGACTTGTAGTGTTCGTGGCAGGGCTTACGGGCTCCAACCTCGGGTGAACCTCGGACTCCAACTCGGTGCAATGTTCCATTAGTGACAATTGGATAAAACGGTCTTCTGACCGCGAGTGCGCCTAGTATGTAATAACATGTTCGACATCACGACGGTCACACGATTCATACCAATCAAATTATATCAGTCTCAGTTCCACCTGTCCTGCGACTTCCGCACCTCATTTTCGGATGGATCCGAGACAAGTCTTGCTTTCTGCTACTTCTTCAGTTTGTCTCGTAAACGCATCACAAAATGACCCTGATGCCTGTACGTTTGCGGTACCTCGACTGGCAGAACTGTTAACCCATGTCCGTCAACATGAAAAGCCGGTGTTTGAAGATAGCCATGACATGATGCATTGGCTCAAATTATCCAAGCGAGTCCATACTCAACCAAACAAGAAGGGTATTACTTTTACATGTCCAGGTCTCAGGTCGTACGTTACAACTCGATACTGATAACATTGTTGACAGCACATGTCTTATTTCAGCAAGAGCCTGGCAGCAGGCCAGCCGAACCTAACTTGAGCGAGTCCACCTGGAATCCCTGTGATCCAAACCGCTCGTACATTGAATCATATCTTTGACTCTGCATTTTTGTTAATGTCATAAGTTTCTGATCGACGAAAAATGGAACGATGGAATTTTAAGTTCGCGGCCGGTCCTCATCACAATTTCCAAAAGTAAGTCTGGTGCAGAGGAGTCGCCAGGTAACGAAGTTATTAGTCTTTACGAATAATGGCAGGTCACCGGTCACATCACTGGATATCTGCTTGCGCTAACGTTGTTGTGTCTGTGGTGCCTTAATTGACATACACACAGTTTGAGATGCGTGGGGTCGGTCAAGACTGCATCACAGACAGCAGGGCACCAATCAGTAGTGGTAAGTGTGCTTCTAGTTCTCAGGCTCAGATCAGAACGTTCATGGCGTGATCTAGTAAAATCTCATCCGTTTCAAAATTTCATTCTTAAGTTCTATTTGAGGTCGACTGCTTATAAGGCCAAGTATATATTTCAGGAGAACCTACTGATACCAGGACCCAGGCTCTCCGTCAAAGATCATGGCTCTCGACTGGTACACAGCGTTGATACCGGGTGTCACTGCCTCTCTCCTCCTCTTCGTCGTTGCCATTCGCTTGTCTCAACGACGAGCAAATCGAAACCTCCCGCCCCTTGTTCCTGGGCTCCCCTTCTTGGGGAATGTGCTGCAGTTCTTCAGTCTTAACCACACACACATGACTGAGTGGAAGAAGCAGCATGGGCCAATCTATTCGTTGAACGCGTTCGGGAACATCATCGTGGTGATAGCCAGCGCAGCGGTTGCGTCGGACATCCTTGATAAGATGTCAGCGGTAACCTCATCTCGACCTAATTGGATCATGGTAAGGGATTACGCTTGGGTTAGGTCGAGAAACGACTTTTTGACATGAATCCATAGGCAGGGGAATTAATGACGAGGAACAACCTCATCGTCACTCAGAAATATGGGAACAAGTAAGCAATACTACCGATTGAGAGCATTCAATTCCTTGATGTTCGTTCTCTACAAAGATGGCGTAAGCATCGGCGTGGCGTGAATGAAGTACTTCGGTTCTCGGACCAATTCTTCCCGGTACAAGAGCACGAAGCACTACTGCTCGTCCGGGATCTGGGCTCGAGACAACTCAGCGAGGATGATCTTGAAGCCACCCTGCGTCGCGCAGGTGCCTCCATTCTTTGGAGGACACTCTATGGTGGTCCACCCCTCAAGGCTTCGGGAGACAAAAATCTGGAAGAAATTGGCTACGTTACTGATCGCATTGTCGAAGCTGTCAATCCTGGCCTAGGCGGAATTGTGGATTTTATACCGCCACTAAACTACCTACCCACTAGCTTGGCACCATTTAAGCAGTTGAGTCTCACTGAATTGCGAGATTTGAAACAAGTTGATCGATCCTGGTCAGATTTGCAGACAGATTTTTCGTTCGTGCTGATTCATTCTTCAAGACAATAGCAGGCGAAGCAATCGAACATGAGGTAATTTTACTCCTCGGACCAAGTAGACACCCCACTGAACGATGCTAATTCTATCATGCTCACCGATCGTCAAAGTCCAACTTTTGCACCTTATTGAACGATCAGAAAATAGCACATGGTCTATCAGACGAAGATGTTGCCTGGATCAGTGGTGTAATGTTGTAAGTACGCTTGCACGCTTTGGATATAGATCATAGGTTCATAGTAATGGGTTCTTTACAGTGTTGGCGGCACTGAATCGGTACGCAGTTGCTTATCACTCCTGCATCTGCGACCATTCACAACTTACCTGACCTGAGCAGGGGTCTGCGGCGCTGAAATACTTTATTCTGGCCATGATACTTCACCCAGATGTTGGCTCCAAGGCTCGAGAAGAGCTGGATAGAGAGGTGGGAGCTCGGCCTCCGACGTTCGGTGATCGCGATCGCCTTCCTTACATCGAAGCAATCATGAAGGAAGTTTTGCGGTAACTGATTTCCTTTATTTATGAGAAAACTGGCTTAGCCTGGTTGGATTCAGATGGCGGCCGATTGCGCCAATCAATGCACCACATGTGGTGACCGAAGTAAGACCCCGTCGACTTTTGTATACACTATTCTGAAATTTATTTAGGATGTCACATACCAAGGCCACACAATTCCAAAAGGTGCCATGATTCTGGCCGACTTATGGTTAGTGCTGTCTCGATGTCTGCGGTTTTTTCTCAGCAGGAGATCCACATCGAAACTCGACAGGTCCATCACCCACGATCCTGAGCTCTTCGACGAACCTGACACATTCATGCCAGAACGCTTTCTGGAGTTGGATGATTCGGAGAAACGAAGTCCGAATGTTCGATGCGACGATCTGGCGTTTGGATACGGTCGACGCATATGCGGTGGTCGACAGATCGCTATGAATACGCTTTTTATCAACATTGCAACGTTACTCTGGGCATTCGAATTCCACAAGGCAGTGGACGATCAAGGGAATGAGATCACTCCGTCTACGACGGAATTTGTCAATATCGGGTTGGTCTCTCGCGCGAAGCCATTTCCCTACAAGCTTGTGCTTCGATCTGCGGGTGTCATCGAGCGCCTTCAAAGTATGCTGTAGAGTATAGGATGTACTACTCGTCATTTCTAATTTCCTATGGGTTTCGCTTGTAAGTGGGCGGAATACGATTCTTAAACTGGTATGGATAGTTGTGAAACTTCCTGAACATGAAATTGCGACTCCGCATATTATAATTTCTTTATGAATCAGAATGGTGGGGGCGTACTATTGGTCAAGTTCGTTTTCGTTCCTCGTCCACGTCTCACTTCTCTCCTTGTCCTCGGTTCTCACGCTAAGCGTGCACTTTTGGGTGAATCTGAAACAAGTCTTACCTCCCGCGACTTTTCTGCTTGTCTCGTAAACGCCGCCCAAAAATGACCCTGACACCGGCAGGTTGACCCATTTCCCACGAAACGAAAAGTAGTCATTACCGAGTCCTGAACTTGAGTGGTGTGTTGACTCAGGTTCTGCAAACGAGTTCAACCATCACGCATATTCAATCAAACAGCAAGGGCATTTGCTTCAATGCTTTAACATGACCTGGACCAAAGTTTGCAGACTATGTTATATTATAACTTGATACTATAATATTCAAGTTGTCGGCAGCCCAATGGACCATGTCTTATTCAATGTGATTCAGTCACAAGAGCCAGGCAACAGTGAACTAGCCGAACCCAGATGGAGCATGAACAAGCCTGGTGACCGTGCGGTTTCTGATTACCGATGAAAGTGGAATGATGGAGTTTTAAGTTCGCGGACAGCAGCAGGTTCGCTGTCACAAGTCCCAAAAGATACCTGGTATATATGGTCAAGCAAGTCTTACAGTTATTCATCCTTGAAGCGAATTGTGGTTGCCTAGGTACTCCGATTGGCAAACATTTTGTACCTGCAGTACCTTAATTGGCATGCAAAGGGAAATCCGATCAACGTTATACAGGCAACTTTCAGGATACCACTTATAGTAATACGTAGTGGTAAGCGTGCTTCTAGTTTTCGAACTGGAACCTCGATGGCCCTAGGAGAGTCTCATCCAGTCATTCTATGTAAAGTTATCTACTAATGGGGGCAGGTATATATTTCAGGAGAACCTGCCGATACCAAGACCCCATCTCCATCCCTCCATCGGAAGATCATGGCTCTCGACTGGCAAACAGCATTGATACCCTCTCTCTTCCTGTTTGTCGTCTTTATTATTCACTCGTCTCAACGACGAACGAATCGAAACCTCCCACCACTCGTTCCCGGATTCCCCCTGCTAGGGAATGCGCTGCAGTTCATTGGTTTGAACCACTTGCAGATGGACGAGTGGAAGAATCAGCATGGGCCAATCTATTCACTCAATGCGTTCGGAAACGTCGTCGTGGTAGTAGCCAGCGCAGCGGTCGCGTCGGACGTCCTCGACAAGATGTCAGCGATGACTTCTTCTCGACCCAACTGGATCATGGTAAGGGATTGAACTTGACTCGCGTCAAAAAATGGCTCTTTTACATGGGCTTGCCGCTTACAGGCAGGGGAACTAATGACGAAGGACAACCTGATCGTTACTCAGAAATACGGGAACAAGTAAGTGATACTATATACTGACTATTTGATTTCTTGACTTTGGTTCTCAACAAAGATGGCGTAAGTATCGGCGTGGTGCGCGCGACGTTCTTCGGTTCTCGGACCAGTTTTTCCACATACAAGAGCACGAGGCACTTCTCCTTGTCCGTGATCTTACCTCTGGGCAACTCAATGGCGATGATCATGCCTCGGAAGTGGCCTTGCAACGTGCAGCTGCTTCCGCTCTCTGGAGGACACTCTACGGTGGCCCGCCTCTCAAGGCTTCTGGCGACAAAAATCTGGAAGAACTCAACTACGTTACTGATCGCCTTGTAGAGGCCCTCACTCCTGGCCTACGGGGAATTGTTGACTTCATACCACCGCTAAACCATCTGCCCACCAGCCTGGCACCATTCAAACAGTTGCGTTCCACTGAATTGCGAGATTTGAAACAGATTAATTGACCTTGGTCTAGGTATGCCGACAATTTTTTTGCTCGCGCTGATGGTTTCTTCAAGACGATAGCTGGCGAAGCAATTGAACACGAGGTAATTTTATTCCTCGGATAAAGCAGACTCTCCACTGAACGATGCCAATTTAATCGTCCTTACCGATCGATCAAAGTCTAACTTCTGCACCCTTTTGAACGATCAGAAAATAGCACATGGGCTATCAGACGAAGATGTTGCATGGATCAGTGGTGTAATGTTGTAAGTACGCTCGTGTTTTTAATATCGATTGTGGATTGATAATAGGATCCTTATAGCGTTGGCGGTACTGAATCGGTACGCAGTTGGTTGCCAATTATGTCCATGCGATCATTCATCCCTGAGCTTGCAGGGGTCTATGGCATTGAAGTACTTTATTATGGCTATGATACTTAACCCGGATGTCACCTCCAAGGCTCGAGAAGAGCTGGACAGAGAAGTGGGAGCTCGGCCTCCGACGTTTGGAGATCGCGATCGCCTTCCTTACGTCGAGGCAGTCATGAAGGAAGTCTTGCGGTGACTGATTTCCTGTATTACTACGAGGACGGGCCTAACTTGGTTGGATTCAGATGGCGACCGATCGCAGCCGTCAATGCACCACACGTGGTGACTGAAGTAAAGATCTGGTACCGACTCTAGTATACGCTGCTCTGAAAATCATTTATAACAGGATGTCACTTACCAAGGCTATACAATTCCAAAAGGTGCTACGATTCTGGCCAATTTATGGTTAGTGCTATCCGCTCTCGGCAGGAGATTCACACCGAAACTTGTCAGGTCCATCACACACGACCCCGAGCTCTTTGATGATCCTGACACATTCATGCCGGAACGTTTTCTGGAATCCAAAGATTTTCCGCAACGACAGCGGAACGTACGATACGACGACCTGGCGTTTGGATACGGTCGACGTATCTGCGCCGGTCGACAGATCGCCATGAATACGCTTTTTATCAACATTGCAACGTTACTCTGGGCATTCGAGTTCCACAAGGCAGTGGATCATCAAGGGAATGAAATCATCCCGTCTACCATGGAGTTTACCCAAGCCGGGTTTGCCGTTCGTCCAAAGCCATTTCCCTACAGGCTTGTGCTTCGATCTGCGGGTGTCCTCGAGCGCGTTCAAAGTGTACTGTAGTGTTTGTTGTTCATGATTTCCGATCCGTTTCCTCCGGTTTTTCTTGTGTGGGTTTTTCTTGTAGGGGTTTTCCTTGTATGGTTTTTCCTTGTAAGTAGTGCCAGTGAATACACACGATGCATATGAGACTGGGGTCGCATGAATACTTAGCTTCTCTTGAATGGGGCTCCTCGTGTAAAGCTAAAGGTGTCTGTTATTCATACCTTCGCTACTAGCGTTGCCGATGAAACACCTTGCGTTGTAATTTGTTTGTCAATGTTGATTTTTTGCACGAACCCAACATGGGGTACGACCTTGCAAAGCAAGGTGATTTCGGGTTGCAGACTGGCATGAGGCCTACATGCTCTGAGGTTAGAACGCTAGCGTGAAGCATCATTTAACTTAATCCGCTGCTTTATCAAAAGATAACATATGATTGTTTTGTCGACTCCATGCACCGAAATCTCGGCGAAACTAAACAGCCAAAAAAACACCCCTTGCTACTCTCGTAACTTCTTTCAGACCGATACCTCGATGACGTTCTCGACACACGCTGGGTTCGGTAGACCGTCTCTGCATTTTCGAAACGTCGAGCTTATTATTTGAAGCCGGTCCGACAACGACGTTTCGAAGGGTCTTCCTCACTGCCCATCTCTCGGCCCCGACACACCGCTTCAAGAAAGACTCACCAGTGAACCCTTGGGTTTCGAAACGGTTTTGTCTCCCGCAATCCCGCCAACGTCTCGAATTGAGATGAACCCATGATTCTCCTAGAAAATGTACGTCACTATCGTCCCCTATTCATTTACCTTGTCCGCTGATGCATTCGAAGTTGGACGTTTTCATTACCGTCAGTCCCTATATTATCGTGCTACGATTCCTCGTCTTGATCTCTGTCGCGGCATGGTGCGATATGTCGTCCAGCCACGATACTTTAAGAAGGCGAATGTGAGGTTTATTGTGGCCACGGAAGTTCTCTGATGATTCGGCATCACCAGTCCAGATTGAATGCGAAAGGGAGGGGCTTGACAAAGACGATCAGGGAACCATCTGGTGGACAGCAAGGTAGGAATAATAATTAATCTTGCCAAGGTAAAAGTGATTCATCACAATCGGCTCCCTGTCGAGCTGTATGCCGACCTCGTCTTCTCGTTCACCCCCCTTGCAAGACTTACTGTATGTATGAAATGAAGATCCATGGCTTGGAGGGGGAAACAAAAGAAAGACGAGTTCAATAATGCTGCGTGGGACGAGTTCTCATTGTCGTACTACTTTGAGTTTGTCGGCTGCCAGATCTTCCTGGACCCATATCATGGCGCGAGACACGAGGGTATGTAATCGATGTCGGAAAATGCAAGGAACACCTGCTTACACAACAAACGTAAACGCATCAAGGGCGATCGAGCTCCCCCTATCGATACGAAATGTTTAACGACCTTTGGTTTCCCGGTCTGCTCTGCACCTGACTAGAAGCGCGAATGCTTGAACCTATGAAATACTATATGCGCCCATATTTGTTCACCTCCCGTCAAGTGCTGCGTTGTCCTGACACAGGCCATACCGGTACTTTGATGCATGAAATGGCCGGTAGTAGCTGCACGACGGTCACCGTGATTTTGCATCACCAGTTTACGAGAAGAGCGTGGTACCAGTATCAGGTGACTTGGCATGGATGGGCCTCCCGTTAACAAAACGTCATCGCGTAGTACTCATCAATGCGGCTGATCCGGGGAAATGGCTATTTACTTGATAGTGATATCTATAACCTACCGCAGCTGCGTTATAGAGTGGTTATGTCCTCCCAGGAATCATCCATCGGGACCATCTATACGGCGAGGTCGTAAACCTCCATCAGATAGTTACTGTCCCAAACAGAGGTTTCGACACAGATTATGCCGCGATACGGATCGAAATCCACGAGCATCCAATGTTCGCCAAATTCTAGGACATTTTTATACCTTGAGATTTTAGCCATAGGTTCGCCGCTCCGCCCGTCATTACCGTGTATGACAAATTCATCCACATTCACACTTCTTCCGATGATGTAGAAAACACAACCAGTACCGTTTAAAGAAGGGTGAGCCAGCGACGGGATGAAGGAACCAAGCGGCTCAAACGTGATAGGGCCGAGCTCCACGTGGTCTCCGTGCACAGTGTGACGAAGGCGAAGGTTACCGTACTTCGAAGCAGTGTTTATATCGTTGGATGCCCCAAATACATTTACTTGTATGGTGATAAGGGTGTCTTGGGTGGATGGGTCCAGGATGGCATCGTGAAGGAGGGGTGCTTCACGAATGGCAGTGCCACGGATGATGCTGCGGTGGGAGGGAATGAGCTGCACAGAGGGAGCGGTGGGATCGCAGGGAATAGCTGGGTGGGGAAGGGTAAACGCTTCGACGTACGTATCCCGTGGGGGAGCCAGCTCATACATCAACCATGCTAGAACTAGATGTGTCGACGTCGAGATGATTGCAGGCCAGATGGAAGTAGAAAATGTCCTCGATTCTGCGTCCTATTGCACAAATGTCATCAGTCTGGAAATAGGAACAAGTTATGCTTCG
>JBBPTK010000135.1:0-26039 GCA_038094135.1 Spongiforma cf. squarepantsii | reverse complement strand
CCCCTCTTACTTCACAGGCCCGAACGCAATGCAATCCACGCACACGGTGCAAATCTCTGCAGATGGGTCTGCACAAATTGTATGCGGCGGATAACACTCTCTGCGGACAGGCCTGCATGCATTGTACACGCTCGGTACCCCTGCCACTTCACAGGCCCGAGCGCATTCGACGTCCTCGGTATACCTTTAGAAGACAGGCCTGCCCGTAGTGTACGATGTGGATACCACTCTAAGTAGAAGGCCTTGTACGCATTGCACGCACTCTGTGCCAATCTCAGACTGGCCTGCACGTATTGTACGCGATGGATACAAGTATTTGCAGATCGCATTGCACGCACTCGGTAAACCTCTCACTTCACAGGCCCAAGCGCATTGCACACACTCGGCAGTATTCTATGCAGACAGGCCTGCACGTATTGTACGCGGCAGATACCATTCTCTGCAGATGGGCCTGTGCGCTTCTCACTCCTCAGGCACGAGCACATTGAACGCACTCGATACACCTCTTACTTCACAGGCCCGAGTGTATTGAGCGCACTCAATGCCAATCTCTGCAGACGGGCCTGCATGTATTGTACGGCAGATGCCACTTTCTGCGGACAGGCCTGCGCGCATCGTACGCGCTCGGTACTTCTCCCACTTCACACGCCCGAACTTATTACACGCACTCGGTGCCAATCTCTGCCGACGGGCCTGCACGCATTGTATGTGCTCGGTACCCCTCCCACTTCATAGGCCCGAGCGCATAGAACGCTCTCGGTGCCAATCTCTGCAGACAGGCCTGTACGTGTTGTACGTGGCGGATATCACTCTTTGCTCACGGGCCTGCACGCATTGTACACGCTCAGTACCCCTCCCACTTCATAGGCCCGAGCGCATAGAACGCTCTCAGTGCCAATCTCTGCAGACGGGCCTTTACGTATTGTACATGGTGGATACCACTCTTTGCACACGGGCCTGTACGCATTGTACGCGCTCGGTACCCCTCCCACTTCATAGGCCCGAGCGCATAGAACACACTCGGTGCCAATCTCTGCAGACGAGCCTGTACGTATTGCATGTGGCGGATACCACTCTTTGCACATGGGCCTGCACGCATTGTACGTGCTCGGTACCCCTCCCACTTCATAGGCCCGAGCGCATAGAACGCACTCGGTGCCAATCTCTGCAGACGGGCCTGTATGTATTGCACGTGGCGGATACCACTCTTTGCACACGGGCCCGCACGCATTGTACGCACTCGGTACCCCTCCCACTTCATGGGCCCGAGCGCATTACATGCACTCGGTCCCCCTCTTACTACACAGGCCCGAGCGCATAGAACGCACTCGGTGCCAATCTCTGCAGACGGGCCTGTACGTATTGTACGTGGCGGTTACCCCTCTTACTATACAGGCCCGAGCGCATAGGATGCACTCGGTGCCAATCTCTGCAGATGGGCCTGTACGTATTGTACATGGCGAATACCACTCTTTGCACATGGGCCTGTGCGCATTGCACGCACTCAGCACCCCTCTCACTTCTCAAGCCCGAGTGCATTGAATGCATTCGGTGCCAATCTCTGCATACGGGCCTGCACGCATTGTACGTGGCAGATACCACTCTCTGTAGATGGGCCTGTGCGCATTGCACGCACTTGATGTAACCCCTGGACGACGGGCCTGCATGTATTGTACGCAGTGGATACCCTCTCTGCATACAGGCTCGTATGCATTGCACGCGGTCTGTATTCACGGGCCCAAGTGGATTTTAAGTGTTCGGTCATGCTCTGAGAAGCGGAATGGCCTGAGCGTATGCTACGTCACTCATTGCAGACAGGCCTGAGCGGATTGTACGTGCTCAATACAACTCTTAGTCGACAGGCCCACTCGTATTCTATGGCAAACAGATATCTCAGGCTCACCCCTTATTCACGCTGAAATGATTCTCGGGCCTGTCTTCGGGCCATCCGCTGATATCGGCCTTTTGCTTCACAGGCCACTCGACAGTTGCGGAGGAATGTTACCACAGTATGTGCATGAATAGAGCGTCATCGACATATATAATCATGATGATTATGTCGGTTCCGTCTATTTTGTAGTATGTGCCAGGATCGGCACTACTTCTCTTGAAACCCATTTGGAGTAAGGACTTATGGAGTGCCTTATTCCATTGAAGAGCGGCTTGTTTAAGGCCATAGATTGCTCTTCGTAAGCGACAAACTTTACTTTCCTGACCCTTTTTAGCGAAACCTTCTGGTTGAACCATGTATAATTCTTCGTCTAATTCTCCGAAGAGAAAGGCTGTCTTGACGTCTAAAGACTCGATTTCCCAATCATATAAGGCAGCTAGACTTAGAAGTAATCGCAAGGTTTCAAACCGAGCGACGGGTGAAAAGGTTTCTTCGTAATCGATACCAAAGACCTGTGTAAAGCCTTTTGCGACGTAGCGGGCTTTGTAGCGTCCTTCAGGGAATTCCTGTGAGGGAGGTTTTCTAACATATGTCCATCTTCCCTTGATGGCTTGACAATTCTTCGGCAGATCTACTAAATCCCACACGTGTCGATCTTTGAATGATTGGATCTCCTCCTGCATAGCAGTATTCCATTTTTGTTGTTCCGAATGTGGAAGTTTGAGTGTATCTTTATATTGTTTTGGTATATCCACATTGGTAATGGCTGCATTGAGGTGGAATTTGATCCAATGTTCTGAGAATGGTTGTGTTGTCACCGATAGAGATTCATACATATCATCTGGGTTATCCAACAGATTTGTAGGAGTTGGATCATTTGTTGTGGATGATGATGGAAGTTCCTTTTCGATTTCTATACTAGTTTTATCACCATATGTGTTGTCTGGAACAATCCTTGGGATAGGAATGCGACTGGATCGACGAGTTTCTCTTTCGTCATCTGTAGGATGATGTTGGTGTGGTAGAGCACGAAATTGAACAGCTGGTAGTCTCCCTTGTCTGGGGGGCATCCAATTTCTTGGATCAGCTGTAGGAATTCTCCATTGATTTGAATTCTCTATTTCTTCTTCTTCTTCTTCTTCCACAGTTGGTAGATGTCTGATTTTATGTCTGTGAACATCTGTTGGTGAATTTCTTGTTCGTGGTGTGTCTGGTTTAAGATGTTTTGCACCAGGAATAAGAGGAGATGTGGGATTGGAATTAGATGATGATGATTCTTCATCCTCTGGAGTGAGTGGTGATAACTCCTCCTGTTCTTCGATATCTTGATCTAGAACTATTGGGTTTCTGGGTGGTATCCAGGGTGATGACCAATGTAGAGGTGAAGGTGGTGATTCTCCCTTTCCTTCTTTGGGAGATTGATCTAGTTGATTGGGATGATTGCCGAAATATCCAGGGTATGGAATTGGTACTGGAATTGGATATGGGGTATGTGTATGTGTTTCTCGAGTAGGTGGATCAGGCCTTGTCGGAGAAACTTGATTAGATGAATCGTCAGGAATGGTAGGGTCTATTTGTTCATCTTGAACAGGTATCGGGGTCGGTTTGTCATTCTGATCTTTGGAACAATATGGGAAGGTGGTTTCATCAAATACGGCGTTGGTTGATATGACAACTCTTCGTTGTTGTCATGACCAAAATCTCCATCCTTTGGTGTTAGATTCATATCCGATGAATATCATTTCTTCTGATTTTGGGGAGAGTTTATTCTTCCGTTGTTCAGGTGGGATAAATACGTATGCTTTTGTTCCAAATGTCCTGAAGTAGGACACATCCGGTTTCTTCCCTTCGAACTTTTCAATGGGGGTTGCCCATGAAAGTCTTCTCATAGGTTGACGATTATAGATGTGCAGTGATGTTTCAACTGCATCTTGCCAGAATATGGGTGGCATGCATGCTGCTTGGCGCATGGCTTCTGCTTTTTCCATTAAGGTTTGGTTGAACCTTTCTGCGCGTCCATTTTGTTCGGGAGTATATGGTACGATTTTTTGATGTGTGATACCATTGGACGAGAAGAATGTTTGTAGATCTTGTCCAAGATATTCTCCTCCTCGATCTGAACGGACAGTGGTGATGGAGAGAGCAGTGTGATTCATGAGCCAGGTGGCAATGTTGCGGAAGTGTTGGGAAACAGCCGCTTTGTCACCCATGAAGGCGAGTGTGGTGTAGCCAGAGAAATCGTCAATAACAGTGAGAATGTAGCGGGCTTTGCTACGAGGGAGGGTAGGGAGGGGACCAATTAGGTCGGTATGGAGTAAAGCAAGGGACGTTCCGCTCTTTTATCAGAAAGACAGAAAGGGCGTTCTGTCATCTTTCCAAGTGAACATCCTTTACAAGGTGTAGACAGTAAAGGAACAGAAAGTTTTGATATACCATCCACGTGATTGTGGATGATTCGGATAGCATTTTTGGAGATATGGCCAAGACGATTGTGCCATAGTGTGAAATCTTCCTTTTGAAGCGAAAGAGCAAGGTTATCATGTGGTTTGATCAGTTTGGACCGAAACCAGTGAAGGTTGTTAGATGGAGATAAAGTGGATGCCTGTATCACCATCTGATTCGCTTTGTTCCAAATTCGTGTTGAATTATTTTCAACCTTGCATTTGTAGCCTTCATTGATTAATGTGTTGAGGCTAAGAAGACGGTGTGCTGCCGAGGGCATGTACCAGACATTTTCAAGGGTAATATGATGATCGGATTGATCTGCAATGATAACTTTGCCAGGACCATAAAGAGGTGATGATTGTCCATTTGCAACCGTAGCAGATTGTTGGTTGTTTCCGAGATGGACGAAGTCATCAATGAAAGGTGTAAGATGGTCTGTACAGCCACTGTCAATAAGCCAGTGGTGTTTGGCGAAGTTGGATGTTTTTCTAGTCGAAGATATGATGATGTCACTTCACATATCCATCGAGTTCAAGAGGACACCATTTGCGAAGGATAATGGAGCCTCATTCTGGAAAGGGATTGTCTTCAATTTCTCCGTCTTCAAGTCCATTTGTAATGGATTTTGGTAAATTGACGACTGGAGAAAGATCCACATAATTTGCGTATGTGTAATCCATTTGTTCATTGTCATCACTATCTATCTGCATTTCATTTGCTTTTGCTTTGCCTTTGTTGGACCATGATTTGTTGGGGCCTTTATTATTTTGGAACTTTTTGAAAGGTTTCTTAGGTTTGAAACCTTGTTGAGGTCCTTTGTCATTTGATTGACTTTGATTAGAAGGGCCTGCTTGATTGTTCCATTTGTTGTTAGGAGGTGGTCCTTTTTTAATCACGGTAGTACGATTGGCAGAAGGATTAAGAGGTGGATTGGAAGTAACTTGATTGGTTCGGTTATTAGGGCGTTGTGGTCTGTCGCCAGCAGAGCATTTTTGTGTCATGATGACGGCTTTATCAGCCATAGCCCTTGTAATTATATTTTGAGTCGTGAAGTTATTTCCAGTGAATGAAGCAAGTGTGAGGGATGCAGTATGAGCCAATTCGGGTGGCATTGCATTAAGGAAAATCATTCCTTTGAGTGCTAATGGGATTGTAACACCGGCGTCTTCTATGGTGATGAAAAGAGAGCGCAATTCTGCAGCATCTTCAGCTAGTTTGTTGAATCGCATTCTCTTCCTCATTATTTGTTGGAAGACTCCATAGATTTGTGCTTCGCCAGTGGTTCCAAATAGGGTTTTCATTTGATCCCATAGCCTCTTGCAGTAAGCCACATGTTGATTAGTAACGTTTCCGTTATTATCAACAACTGTTTGTGTAGTGTAGTCGATGTAATGGATGAGGGATTTGTCAATAGTTTTACCAATCATACCGGTGACTCGACGATCAACATTTTTAAACGCTGTTCTTTGTGCGTTGTCGGTCATATCAGTATATTGGGTTGAGCCATCGACAAGTTTGAAGACATTGTATGATTCCAATTCGATACGGACGACATTAGTCCACATGGCATAGTTTTCGGTGCCAAGGAGGATTGTGTCTCCGATGAATTTGGAGTCATATTTGATAGAGTCGACAGAGGGAAGTGTGTGTGCCATTTTAAGAGATAAGGTTGACTAGATTGAGATCCAAGATTCCGTTAGCATTGATCATATTAAAGATTTGAATAATGTCGAAATCGGAAGTAAGATTGGTATTGGCCCTTGGTGTTGGTTCACTTTCGGTGGTATATCCAGTTTGGTAACCTTCCTGTGATAAGGTTTCCTCTTGATCATGTAATTGATGATCTTGATCATATAGATCTATTTCCTCGTTTTGGTCTTCGATCTCCTCCTCAAGAGATTGAAGATCTTGACTCCATGGATCTGGAGTTTGTGTTTCATCTTCAAAGTCTGGAACCAGTCCGAAATATTCTGGTATAGGTTCGACTTCGTCTTCTTCTTTCCTAAGGTCTTCAAGCCCAATGTATGGTGTCTGTGACAGCTGGTTTTTTCCTATAGAAAGATTCTCTAACTCCTGTCGGAGTTGGTCTAGACTCTCTCCGATGCCTTGTAGTGGTTTTCTGAACGATGGGTTATGCCATAAGAATGTCGAATTCCTAATCTGGTATGAGAGTAATCTTCTATTGGCTTTACGTCCTTCGTTTCTATTTTCCCATATAGTGCATCTGATTTTCTTTAATTCTGATATGGTCTTGTTCTCTATGATTGGCTTATCAGAGAGGATATCAGGAATGTCGTAAGGAAGTAGATCAATGTGGGTATTGGGAAAGTAGTGTTGATTTGCGAAGGGTATTCCGGATAAGTCGTGAACAGCCTCATAGCAATTCATGTAAGGGTAGAGAACCCTATTCATTTGCCAGGCGTTCACGAGGAGAAAGTTTAAAGTATAAACTTCGCAACCTTGATATCCAGGATCTCTATGAAGATCAAAGCCATATAGAATTGGGTTGATACTCTGTACCAGGGGAAAAGGAATAGACATGAGAGAATCTATGGCATAGACAAATTCTATATAGTGAGACTCTTTATACTTTAGAGCGACGATGTCTGCGTCGTCTAAGTCGAAGCGCTCTCGGAGACTCCTCTCCAAGGAACTGATCATAGCAGACGTCATTCTTGAGCTGACGTTCTAGTCTGCGTGTGATCGCTCTATGCTTGTGAGAGAGCTCGCGCTGTCTAACTATAGTAGGGTTGTCAGAATAAAGCCACTGATATCTAAAAACATTGTCAAGGCGACGGTTAAAAGAAGTCATGGTAGGTGCATGTACGAAATTAGTACGAGCACCAACGGGAGGATCGTGGATATAGTTAGGAATATGAGCCGCCAGGTAGTTATTCACTGTGTCTTCGTCAAGTCCAGGAGTGAGCTGTTCCGTGTAAAAGATCTCGAATCCATGGTGGTGGACTCGAGTGGGAAGTGTGTCGTCCAGGGATTGGACGGGAATTGGGAAACCAGCTCCTTCGAGGATTTGACTGAGTGGTTCGTCGACATAGGTGGTGGAATGGATAAGAGATGGAGCACCAGTGTCGGCGGGGTGAATGATGACTGGGCGAGAGAGATGGGAAGTGATGTGAAGTTCATCCAGGTCTATAGAATATTCCTCCGAAGACACTATATATGGCTGGTTAGTGGGGTACTGGATGATACCCTCATTAGCCGGTGCTTCGGCGTACTCAGGAGGTGGGATTTCTTCCGGGATAGGGAGGTGGAACTCTGGCAGATCTCGAAAGACCAAACCTTTGTCCGCGGCCTCGTCCCAGACGTACTCCCCTCTCCACTTGAGGACCTGTACGTGGAGGAGGGCGTTGCTCTCCTGTGGTGCGGGGTCCAGGTAGTCCACGTCCTGCGGCTCTGGGAGCTGGAGGCCAACCTCGGGTAGGTATAGTGCCATGTGAAGGGCGAGAAGGATTGTATGTAGGATTTATACGAAGATCGGGGCGAGTAGAGGTAATATCGACGTAGGTGAAAGGATGATTAGCACAGTAGTAACCCGATCTAGGATGGATCCTAATAATCTGGATTGTTAACTCGCGGTGGGCACAGCATTGAGCGAAACCGAGGGAGCGTCCGCAGATAGGACAAGGAATACGATTGGAGTGGAGGATGGAAAAGTCCGGTCCGACTCTGCAGGTGGAGTTATGGCTAGTAAGCCGAGTACGAAGAGGAAGTTGACTAGGAGTTCGATGATAGGAGTTCGATGAGGAACCCGAAGAGGAAGATGGAGGAAGATTGGTTTCTACCGACTCAAGCGATGGAAGGCGAGTGGTAGACGAGGAAGGAGCAGGTGAAGGTGCCTGGGAGATTGGCTCGGGAGTCTCCTGGATAGGAAGGAGGCGAGAGACCTCCGGAAGGTGGTGGAGACGAGGTGGGAGCCGATCGGTGAGGATACCAGGAGGAAGAACTGGAAGGGGATCACCGAGAGTGTCCCGAGCAGAGCGGTAGGAGTCTAAGAAAGACTGGGCAAGATCAAGGTATGAGGTACCTTCCCTAGCAAGTCTAGGTTCTGAAGATAGGGTTAGTACCTCATCGCTGTTGAAGAGAGCAGAGACGGTTTGGCGAGTGGCAGGGTTGTGCCACACGACGACAGCGCCATCTGCCCATGCCCAAATGACCGCTTCGTCTTCAACATGACTCGGTTGGTTGTAGTCCACCCTAAGGAGGACACCGAGCATGATGCGAAGGTTGTTCAACAAGTGAACTAAGAACCAAGTGTAGGCGCCTGTGACGGAAGGCATCGTAGACTAGTAAAAGTCTATGCGCGCGTTAAGACGGACTTCGTCACGTGGCAGGGCTCATAACCTAAAGGAATCCAAGATCGGATTTCCTCTAGCGCAGTCCTTTAGACTGGCATGAAGGATTAGTGGTCGAACGACCACTATGCCAGAATAGGATATAAAGGGGAGGAACCCCAGTAGAGGCAAAGTCTCTACTCACTTGGTTATAGAATCAGAAAAATAGGGATTTAGAAGAACTGGGTAGTTCTGTAGTTTGTTGAGAGTTATGAGAGAGAAGGAACAACAGAAGTCGTTATTGTCAGAGGGTGGAACCCTCTGGTATATATACTACACAGAGTGTTTGTACTTATTTACTGTATAGCATACATATAAGGTAAATTGGAAATAGGGTAAGGGGTTGTTCCAACCCTTGACCCTGGGTTGTGATAAGGCTATGAATAGTATCCAATAGGATAAATAGCTCTTATCTGAATGAGTCAGAATGATGAAATATGACTCATCCTTATCTATGATGTCATGGTCTGGACCAATGATGTCATATGGAATCATCTAGAAGGTTCTAGTAAAAGAATGTTCTAGAATGATTATGTAAGTAGAATATGAGTAGCGTATAATGTTTCAGATGAATAAGATCAATAAAGAACTTATGAAACAATATGAGTAATGTGATTAAGTAATCACATTCTCAACAGTCTGCTCGTCATCCCAAGTTCCCGGATGGCAGTCCAGCAGCCGCCAAGGAGAATGACATGCTGGTACCACTGAATGCGCCAGATATCGTGTGTTCTGATGTAGACAATGAGGTGATCTCTCAATTCGTTTGTGACGCGGGTACGTGATCCGTTCCCCGTTGTACGTAAGCTCGATCACTCTTTGCTGAGTCTCGTTCCCGTAATAGTGGCGACGATACTTCCACTCTGTGAGTTCTCTCGATGTGATCCCATTTGAGAAATTAATAACAAACACCATGGTTCTAGCTCGGAACGTGTGTGATGAAATCCCATGATCAGGGTGGTGTAGTTGACGCACGTCTGAACGTGTACAGCGTGCAGGGCCTCAAGGTCGCAGGACGAGGTTCTTTCCGTGTGGATGCTTGCACCTGTCTGACCCATTACTCCGCTGGGATTTTGGTTGACTAGACTTGTCCATTTGCCCGACCAGTGTTGGCAGCGTACGTTTCACATCCTGAACGAGGAAGCTGGCTGACTTTCTATCAGAACACAAAGTTGACTGTGTTATTGATCGGGGAGAAGGCAGCGGTCATTATTGTGCAGGATTTGAATTTATCCCTGTCATAACAGGGTATGGAAGTGTGCATGTTTCCACGGTTTTACTGGAATGATATTTGCCAAACTCACACGCTGCCGTAGTTTGTGTGTGGTACAGTACAACAGTTGCAAATATAGATCAGAAATTTGCAGAGGAACTTGAATGGATGAGTACAAGGCTTCAAGTTGAATGTGATCGATGGTCGAGCAAAGGTTCGAATCACACCATAGATTAGAACGTTTGGACCAGCTTGCAGTGCTTCGTGCCAGCATGAAATGAAGGTGCATTTGATTGCGCTTGACAGGGCAGCACTCATGTCCATATTCATCTCATGTTGCCTAGTCCAGGGCGTTAATTATTGTGGACATTGAATGAATCATTGAACGGTAACAGATCACCTCCTGAGGTGAATGTGATACCCATAGCCTGCATTCTTAAAATTGTGACTTGGTCTACCGTCTCGAGAGCAGTCCGCAAATTATGTAACAGATTTGCTATTTGTGGAGCAAATCACAAAGAGGAAATTTGCGTGTCACAAGGCGAGTTTAGAGTTACCATAGACGGTCTGGTCACCAGACTAAGTTACGCTACTGACGGCCCAAGTGTCTCTTCTTCTCAGACTACAGATGACCGCACAGTCGAGCAACTCGATTGCTTTATTCCACTCAATCGAACACGGCGGTTACCAGCGGTAATTACATAAGGGTTTTGATTACCACATTCGTCGAAACTTGTCCCGCGATTTGAGAGCCATATCTTTTTTGAACACCGCAAACGCAGCCCAAGAATAAGAAATACCGTTGAAGCCCACTTGCGTATGGCTATGTTCTGGCAACTGCAGGTGCCGACTTCCTCACGGTCAGGCCTTACCACTGACTACTCTCACGATGGGCCTCAATTAATGGAGTCGTTCTTTTGGCTGCGCTAGCGGAAATTAACCATCAAGATTTGAGACCCTTGCTATTTGCTAGTGGTCCCACCTTCCGTGCGTCATGGGTGCATCATTGGTTGTCATGTTGCACGGGGAAGACATTCTCGGGACGCAAGTCAAATACACCATCCAATTCGTGATTCGTTTTTTTTTGCCCATTACATTCTACCTTCCATTTCCCGTCGGGGCCGAGAGCATGTCAACGCTCGGGCCATCCGACGAGAATGCCCCGATCCCTAGATGCCACAACTGCCGTCCTACTGCCACAAGGACAAACAACACAAAGAACCTAGTCGTTTGTATCGATGGCACCTCTAATAAATTCAGTCGGAATGTAATTGACTTGTATTTCCGCGTTTTTTTTTTGGTATTCACTCTTTTGCATAGAATACCAATGTGGTGAAGTTGTTCAAGCAGATCGACCTGAAAACGAGCAGTCCGGAGCACTTGGTATATTATTCCAGTGGAATCGGTACTCGCCCAAAAAAATGGAATATTTTCAGTCGTCTGGTGAGAAAGGTCACCGATAAACTGGACATGGCTGTTGCATGGTTCGTGTAGTTGTACCTTTTTTTTCGATACAATGATGCAGTTGATCACAGGAATTTGGAAGAAATTGTGAAGGACGCATACGGCTGGTTGGCACGAATGTATAAAGCTGGAGATCAGATATACCTCTTTGGTAGTCGGCACTTTTTTTCTGCCATGCATACGCATCTCATTGTTATACTTTAGGTTTCTCTCGTGGAGCGTATCAAGTTCGTGTGCTTGCGGGGATGATACATGTGGTATGAGATATCATGGAGTTCCTATATCATACTCCCTAAGCTGAATGTGTGTCAGGCTGGCCTGATAAAGACACCGACAGAGAAGCAAATTGGAATGTGAGTAATTGCTGCGTGGAGGTTTGAACAAACTTGCTAAGTGGGCGCTGGGCAGGGCCTATGACCACTATAAAGTGATGAACTCGACAAACCCAGAGAAGAGGCAGATTGCCTGCGAATTTAAAAAAACATTTTCCTGGGATGGCACGAGAGTCCACTTCATCGGCGTATGGTAAGTAATTTTTGTACTCTGTCGCTTCATTGAATTGCTCAAAGCTGACATGGTCAGGGATACTGTCTCCTCCGTGGGGCTTGTTAAAGAAGATGTTTTCCTTTCGACTTCTTCGTCTGCTGCACATGCTTGTCATTTCCGGCATGCTCTGGCTCTCGATGAACGTCGTGTCAAATTCCTGCCTGAGTATTTCTATGAAATGAATGCTCAAACGGATAATGTAAAGTTCAAGTACGTTGACGGTCCTGTTGACGTTGATCAGCCAACAACTCAGTCGAGCAACACACGCGTGTCTGTCGTTGATCATAAGGATGCTAGTTCATCTGAGTCAGCAACGGTATCTGCTAAGATACACGACTCTACCGTCGACGATATTGCTGGTCCCTCTGCGATCATAACGCAGTCAGACAAAATACACGAGTCTGCCGTCGACAATGGCGCCACTAGTTCCTCTGGCCCTGGGAATAACCCCTCCCCCGATATCAAGGAAGTCTGGTTTGCCGGTACCCACTCTGACGTGTGGGTATTCTTTTTAGATGTAATCTCGAGTTGCTGACACGCCTCGTTTAGTGGTGGTCAGAGCAGATCTGGGAGTGTCTCATTGCTATGGATGCGGTGAGAGGCCGCAGAACAGGGTCTCAAGTTGTGCCCGACTGACCTAGTATGGGTTCCGGATGATATTGATTATGGAACCACGGATTCGATGGGCTGGTGGCGGTTTCTTGAATACATACCCATCAAACACCAAGTGTCCTTCGGTGGTGCTGGCAAGCACAGTAGACGGTAAGATCCCTGTACCTCGCTAGCCCATGGTGCTTACCTTGCAATTGGTAGCGCTCACCGCTCACAGCCACGTCGTATCATACCAGGTCAAAAGATCCATGCTTCTGTCTTGTACACAAATGCATATGTGCCGCATGCTACGTTAGGAAAGGGAATTGACTTGGCTCTTATGCATGGTAAACTCGATGATGCTAAACTGTCTACCCAAATTTGGGAGACAGATCTGTTCGACGATACTGCGGCAAAAGAACTGGTGGACGCCTTAGGCAATCGGCGGGAGGGGGTTGCACCAATATGCCTCGACAGGTTGTTATTTATGCTGCGATTCGGTGCGAGTTATTGACATTTTTTATTTGCTCCAATAACAATCTCACTTTCGTCTTCAGAGGAAGGAAAGAAATACCTCAGGAGCGTACCTGGTTGGCAAACGAAGTTCGAAGGCATCATTGTCGATGATAACTGTCCCCCTCTGCTGAAGCTTGTTGCTCTCGTCGCCTATCACGTAGGTTGTATGCTCCGTGCCTCCAATATGAATATGGATATAGTAACTAATCGTTCGCTGTAGCATGTGATCCCCAATCGACTCCCAAAGAATTTTCGCCAAGTATATATAATGATGCGAAGATATGTCTCAAAGAAATTTTTGCTCGGCTGAACTATCCAAATGTTGCCAGAGCAGCTGCTCTCTTGAGACTCATGACTAGACACGAGGTCTTACAATCTAGCATTCTTGACGATATATCAGATTCTTTCATAGCTCTAGTTGACAAGATTATTTCTCGGCCCCAAACAGCTTGGCAGAGTTTCGTACCAGCGATGGATGGCCTTGACAGCCTGTTACGGTGTGGTGCGTTGGTGATCGTCTTGTATTTCAATCGTTTATGATCCATTAGAGAGTACCCGAGACCCCATCGTTCAGAAGCTTCAATATGATTCTTATTGCAGGCCGCGAGACCCATTTGAAATCTTCAGTAAGAATAATGCTGCGGGTCAGGCCTATAACTTATGCAGTAGTGACCATTCGTAGGGCGCATTTCGATGACTACATCAGAGATTCGCAGCGGCTGCAAGTAGTGATGCCACAGTTTCAGACCAGCAATTTTTTTCTTGCTCATTTTATCTCAAATCTATATACTTGTAGGGAATGAAGTGTGGTTTTTGATAGCAGCTTTTAGCCAAAAAAGAAATTGTATGAATTGGGTCAACCAATGTTGAGTTATCTCACTTAGACTGGTATGTGGTTTGAATGAGACTACATCTACTTTTTTGCTTATATTCCATGAATGACCAACTAATGTTAATTTGTGCTTCTATGCTTTCCAATAGATATAGATGGTGGCTACATTTCATTCACTGGAAGTTTTACAATCCATCAAGAAATGGAGATGCTATAAGTAAAACTGGACCAAAAAACCAAAAATGTCAAAAACCAGACTGTGACATCACTAGCTGCAAGCTTAGCAAAACAGGTTTTTATGAGACCAGGCTTTTCCATATGTTGATGTTGGGAGTCGAGGGTGAGCATGATATAGTTAGTCGGTTCGCATATTGATGTCCAACCTTAGATCCGCATGATTTAGTTGCTGCACTGCGGGTGATCTTGGCCCTGGCCCAGATTCCACAAGGTTTGCATGTCTGAATTTCAAATTGCAAAATCATAGCCAATCTATCGCACTCAGACTCGGCGGAAGAACCTCGTGAAACGGAGGAGCCTCGTAGCACGGCAGAACTTAACACGTTACCTGATGCAGAAAAGCCAACGAATCAGCGAAAGATGGTCCCCGAGATGCGGTTTATATTCAGTGGAATGGTGAAAAGAGACAAAAAACTAATTGGTCTCCTCTCTGCTAAGATATTACTTGCGTCATGCTGTTCTAGTGGACAAAGTAGGTGAATCATGATATGGTTTGCACAGGTTTGTTCTAGTGGACAAAGTAGGTGAATCATGATATGGTTTGCACAGGTTTGTTCTGACAAGGCGATAGGAAAGCTGGAAATGAACGATACGCGCATTCAAGCAAATCTAGCTAGGGCGTTGGTCGCCGAAAATTTCTGCCCACGGGTTAAGGAAGACTCTGGGCGGCCGGAATCCGAAACAGAGACAAAGCGGTAAAAAAGATCTTGCCCAACCAAATCTTGGTGAGTGATATTCCTATGGAAGTTTCCAAGGGAATTTAACTGTAACTTCCATAATGCCCTTTGATCAGATGGCATGAAAACCGATGATCAAAAGAGAGAAAGTGATAAAGATCCTAGGCAGCTGGATCTTGGTAAGTGACATTTGTACGGAAATCTCTACCATTCAATCATAGTCATGGTATCCTTTGCATCCGACATCATGGCACTCAACGATCAACGGAAAGAATTCATCAAGAAGTTAGTTGATGTTATTCCAAGCCAGAACACTATGGAGCATACAGCCGCGACAATTGCAGTCTTGAAACTTTGCGAGTGTAAGCCTTGGTTACTAAGTTGACTGAAGACACGTTCTCACTGCCCAACAGCTTCGGATATCCGTGGAGATCTCTGCAAGACTGATATCATAGATGCCTTCTTCAGCCTGATGATAAAGCCTGAGTGGGGATTCCACTGTGACACTCGGGCCCGCACACTGCTTGGCGCATATGCGCTGGCAACCTGTCTACAATATAGTGAGTAGCATTGAAATATGTGTGGTGGTGCTCGGTTAACATAAAAATTGCCAGGCGATATGAAGGGGCCAATAGAAGAGGACGAACGCTTTGAGAAAGGCGTCACTCGTATGCTACAATTGGATATTTTCGATGATGCTATAGGTCCTGTAGAAGGGCTCCAGGTCTTTTGGGAACTCATGTATCGCAGCAGTGAGCTACCAGTTCTTCGGTATTCTATTTTGGAAAATTGGCATACTAAATCATTGTGGTAGAGAAACTACGAGAAAAGATCAGAAAGGCTGGAATCATCAAGAATCCTAAGGAATGGGCTGGACGGTGTAGCTTAAGACTCTGTCGCAAGATCGGATCCGAGGAAATAAGGACAAGTCGGATATACTTCAACATCTTCCAGTCCTTCGGTACGTTTTGGGATAAACATCATTTCACCATCGCTAAAGTCCTGTAGACGAGGTTGATTCCAATGTTGACGAGCGTCTGAAGAAATGTCTGGGACATCTGCGGAACCCCCAGTGGAAGATTCAGAAAGAAGGGTTAACGACTCTCTTTGAGTTGACTCAGACAGGCATGCATCCTTGTTCTCCTAGGGGTTCACTCTGATGGTTTCACAAAATTAGAGCATGGCATGGGCGCTATTGAGTCACAGATGGGTGAAATTATTGAGATGCTCTTTCCGGATGGTTATGTAGTACCGATCCAGCAAATGGGACAAGAACCAACCCCCTCATCCAACGCCAATTCAGACAGCCAAAAGCAATCTCCCAAGGCGACCACAGAACTCAGTAACGCCGAAAAGAAAGAACCCGGCGAGGGTGAAGGGGCTTCTCACACTTCGTCCGCAACCATTGTCGAAGCATCGTCCAAGGATCCTTCGCAGATGATGGGACCAGCATGTGCATTGCGCATTTTGGTGCAGAATCGCAAGTGTTTGCTCACTGTCTGGCTAGGACGTCGACAATGACGATGTGCTGATGTACTAGAGTCCCTACGCCAGAAGATGCGCAGAATGATGCAATACGCCAGCCTGAAAGAGCTGCACCTATCCGGGGTGCTCGTTAGTGAAAGAAACACAGCCCCATGGCGTGTCGAAACTCCAAACCGATGTAAGCACATTTCCTCGTAGCAGTGCTATGTAGTGGAATTCGCTTCTCTTCCCTTCAGCCGACGTTGTTAAGATGCTGGACAAAATAATCGAAGTCATTGAAGGTGGGTTGCGCGAAGAGGGTCTCATTGACATCGGGGACTTGATTCCCAAAATCCGGCACTGGGATAGACTCATGATGTTCGTCGGCATTGCTGTGTTAGCCGCAATTGGCATTCCTCTCTATTTTTTTGCCCTAGCTGTACCATTTACCGTTGTGCTGTTTGCCGTTGCCAACTTGCGTTGGGTCTGATCGGCGCGTGGCTCGCCATTTCGCTGCCCATATTGCCCCTTGCATACCTGGGATATGGGATATTCTGGTTCGTACCATCAGAGAGCCATTCGTCGGTAAACCTGATACTGATGCATTGTAGGCTGTTCGAAAAATTGTGGTTACGCTGTCGGAAGACCTCTTTCATCGCGCGTTTCCTCGGTAAACCTGAAGCGGAAAGGCCTTCGCAGGGTACGACACAAACTCAGTCTGTTGAGGGTGGAGGTACTACCCAAACCTAGCTGATCTGGGGTGGTAAAAATGTAGAGTGCGAGAGCGAGGCAATAAGAGAGTCGGCCCATTGTGTACGCTTACGACAGCAATTTTCCACGGTGGTGAAAGAGAGCCACGCTCTCACTGCAAGTGTCCTTCGATGGTTGATATCCACGTTACTACACGCCATTTTTCTGTTTTGCACGCGCTCTTAGGTACAGTTTTCCGAGGCAACTATGTGCGGACCAGGAAGCCGACTTTGTTGTCGTTTGTCTCACAAACCAATAGAATGCGCTCCCCAAACCTTTTAATCTTGGATTACCGTCACCAATTCCGCTTACGCGCGCCTCCTGCTCCTCATGTACATGGAGTGACTCCGAGACATCGAAGAATGCATCCGTTCCATTCTGAAGTTCGACATCTGACCCAATTTAAAACCAAACGCCGCGCCGATTTCAGCGAATACGTCTCCCGGTACCCAAACAGCACCTTTTACTCGTTTCCCTCTCCTGTTTCACCTCCAGATATGTTCCCATCCCCTTCCGTGTATGTGAAAGCAGAAAAAAGGGCGAGAACACCAGAGAAACTCACGACGCGGCACATGAAAATATTCAAGGAACAGTAGTCCGGTCTGGGCATGAGTATGGATTTGGGACTCGTTAGAGGTCACGCGAAGATGGCAGGTCCAGTTTGGAGAAACTTCTTGGGCGGACGAGGAGTGAGAGGAATCTTTTTACAATGAGAGGCAAGCCCCCGCGCTGCAATAGAGTCACATATTCATTTCCTCTGACGTGATTGTATTGCAGACTCCGTCTTCTGCAGTCGAGAAAATGCACCGTGTCTTTTGGTGCCCAGATGGTTCATTTACTTTTTTGCTTGTCCATGCCGCCGGTCTGTATGGCATACGCGCTCGACAGGATGGAAAGCTTTTTGGCTTTGCAATATCGTCCTACATACCAAGTCTAGCTGCACTCACACCATCCGCTGTGACAGACACCTTTCGCTACCCCTCCAACATCATCCGCATTCTTACTGTTCTCCAGCCCTCCACTGATGGTCGATCTGAGCTTCCAGATGTTCGGGTCAAACGTGACCACATCCAAAGATTGTCCCAGGTCTCCAGATTCGTAGTCTGATGGCCTTTGAGGATGTGATGATCAAGATGGTCAATACTGATTGGGTTCATTTTACTTGTCACAGCGTGTAAGATTCCTTCGAGCCACTCGACAGTGGACTTTGCCTCGCAATCCGGCGTCGTATGAAACTCTCAGACGTCATCCAGCTGTCTCGCCCGCAAGGTGGACTGCCCTTCCTCTCTGCTTGTCAAACCACAAAGGGGATGAAAAATTGTCGGAGGAATCGGTGCATCTGGCTGCAAGGATGCTTCTCGCTGGATACGGTGGTGTCATCGCAACACTGGTTAATCATGGACAAAAATGCGCCAAAGGTAGCAAGGGATGGCAAGGTTCCGGATACTAGGGAGGCTGCAGAAGTGTTCCATCGGGCAGTGGTACATTTGTGCGACGAGGACAAGGTGTCATTCTCTTGTGTTCCATTTATTCATTTCGGTCGGTGGACCTACTTTGTTTTGCGAACACCTGTCCCTTTTTTTCCCCTTCGTCCTCTCAACATTGTAGGTGTTACACTTGTATTTTCTACATAACACTTGATCCAGGCTTCTACACGGCCCCTAATGGTGATGCATTGACATGTTTGCCCTCATCGCAAAAGTTGAATCTATTTGATTCTTGTGCACAATCAATCATCGTCACAACGCTCAACTGGGACCTCGACATCCCCTCCACTTTTCTCAACAGCGAGCAACGCCGATTTTGCAAACTCGTCCCATATGTGAAGCCGAATACCTACTCTCCGAACTCGGACTCCCACAGACTCATACAAATTGATTACACAACCGCTACATGCAGCCTCGTACATTTACTCGGACTGCATACGCTGACTGATGCCAGTTGAGGGGGGTAGGTCAGCTTGGGCGCTCGTCACGCAGCGCAGTGGTAAGGTGTTCATGGACTGACGTGAACGGCAATCCGGTCTTCACCGACGACATCCACAACAGCATCTACGACTTCTCTCAGTAATCTCGTCCAACCTCGCTCATCCCGTTCGTCCGTGCACTCATTGGATACTACTTGAAGGAACTGACCTGGCAAAGCACCAGTTACGCTGAGAATCTCCACCCCATCGAATCCAGCACGGTGCACCGCGTTGCTGACTGCTTTCGCATACACAGCAATGTAACCCTAGATCTCGTCTTCGGTCAACAGGCGGGGCGCTTTCGAACATCCAGTGATCATGACGGACAAGGTAGAAACATACGGCGAAGGTGGTTCCTGCTTCTCAAGGAAATCTGCGTCTGCAGCAAGATCCATCGTCGTGAGAGGCTGGAGATAAATATATGACCCTTTGGCATGAATCGTATCCATCATCTAATAGTGACATGAGATACGTAGGTTCGGAACGAAGAGAACAATGCTGGGTACCTTTTTCCACCCGCATCATGAGAGATAAAGGTGGATCCTGCCATGAGAAAGGTTCCTGGTGTGAAAGCACGCTGAGTGTAATAAGATGTGTAATGAGACCCGGAGACATGAAAGCTGTATGCACGAAAACGGGAGCGACGACGATGGTGGTAATGAAACATGGTCATGTTGAGCTGGATATGATTTAATATATCCTCAACATCGAGGCGAAAATCTGGCATTTATCGTTCTAGCGGTCATATACACTAACGTGAAGCGACAGACCTGATCGCTGGACGATGTCATAGTCGGAAATTCCCACCCTGGACGACGGTATTCCGACCCTCGAACCTTTGGACTCGACCACACAGACGACGTCCACGCCCTTGACGATCTCACCGAGTACGATATGTTTACCATCAAGTCAGGAGGTGACAGCCGTTGTGATAAAGAACAGTGCGAATAGCCACCAGTCTTCGTCGGTTCGATCGAGGAGAGAGAATGTGGGTCCAGCTAAGAACCGTTCGTGTCAGGACGTGCATTAGCCATCGAGACGAGACCTAGCTTTTCGTGCTTGTGCACAAAGCTTTCATCTACGCACAGGTAAGATTTAAGGCAAGCAATAACGAGAATCGCCCACCCTCGAAACGCCCGCCATAGACTGACAGGCCACCCGTGCCATTGCGCCGAGTAAGAGTCGCCGCCTTGAATGGTGAGCTACACACAGGCTGGCAATTGGAAGAGCATGGAAAGGATACGCGCAAAGACGAACCTTGGTGGAACATGCTGCCCTTGTAACCACTCTTCTCGTACCTCTAACTCGCGGAGGTTGTGCGCCGTGAGTGGGACTGTGCCGCCAGAGTTTGAACACAATCCGACCGGCTGGTTTCGATGCTATTGAGATGTCAATTTGATGCTCGCCGTGTAAGCTTTCGTCTATTGAACATCAAGCTAGACGAGAATGTACCTGTCGGGTTCAGTGCAGCAACGCATTCCCCGAGAATATCATCATCGGCAGATGGTAAAGATGCTGCTGCTGCGGTGACGGCGGAGGTGAATCTATGAAACACGAACGACATGAGTGAAGGTGACGCGGTGACGAATCTCAGGTGAGGCAATGACGAAGGCTCGTTATAGAAAGGTCGTTACAGAAGAATCAGTGATTACTCATCCGTAGTATGTAAGTAGTACGCTCACGAGCCCATGCTTCCATTCTCATCTGTTAATTTTTGCAACGCACACCCGACAATAAGCTTCAATGAAATTCCGAAAAATTAGTGTACCGTGTACAGAAGGTGAGCCTGCGTTGTGATCATGTGTTCAGACCCTGAGACAGGATGGCAAAGGACGCTACGTGGACATGCAAGGCGTGGTAAATTGCAGTTCGAATCCCTGCTTTTGCCGTGAACTTGTCGTCACTGCTGTAGATCCTGTGAGTAGCTCCCACCTGATAACTTTCAGGTTCAGTTGCCCGATCATTCCAGTGGCACTGTCTACACCATGCCTCGGACATTGTGCCCCATTCCCGTCGCTGTGATCATGCCCAAACGAACGGAGTTCAAGCTTAAGTTTAATCATGTACGCTGGTGGCGCAAAGTATGCCAGTAAGAATCATGTAACCTTGACATCCTGACATCATGGTTTGTTTCAAGCACCACGGTTGAACCATGATTCCGCAATAGAAGCCCTCTTTCTCTAGAATTGGCCACAGGAATGGCTTCTCGGCGGATTGGCGCGTACAAGGCGCTGTGTACTCATGCAAACTTCGTGTCGCACGAATGATGGCAGGCTTTCCATGAGACGACACAACATTCTGTCCTATAAATGCGAAACAGGTCCGGCTCTCTCCACTAGAATTCGACCCTCTCAACTCTTAGTTCTATATCCTTCGCTCTCTATTCGTGAATACGTTCGTCAGTAATTGCACTACCGCCCTAGTCACATTTTTCGGGAATATTTGCGCCTTCATGTTCAACTTCAGGAATAAGTATTCTCCATTCGAGGCACCGCAAGAAGGGATACCTGAAACTCATTCAACGAGATGTGATCATATCTTTATAATCGGTATGTAGCTGTCCTTCGCAGCGACGACAAATTACTGACACTCGTACAGGCATGCATGCCACAGATCTGACACGCGGACTCCGTCGACTCCCAGCAGGGTTCTATGTTGCTGTAGAATCCGACGGGATGAGGGCCGAAACATCGAATAAGACCGTATCAATAGGCAGGGATGTTGCGGAATGGGATGATGAAATCCTTTTGTTAGTCTCCACCTTTTCCGTCTACCTCAGCTGAATGGGATCCCAGGCCATCGACGAGGTCATCTGTGATTTTGTTCCGGGTTTATGCATGCTTCGAGCAAGGTCCGAGGCTCGGCCGTGGTGAACTACTCAGGCAATTCAAGATCTCCGTACAAGAGATACTCGATGAGCGGCTCCAGCGTCAGTCATTCCATTCACCACTACGTCCCATTGTATCATGCGTTATTCTAGCCATCAGGTTTCTCGATTCCAAGGATGAATTGGTATCATCCTGTCTGTCGCTGAGGATTCTTGCCGAACGACGTAACTGTGAAGGAAGTGACTGCAACGTGAGGGTTCAGGTGAGCAGGCTGTACATGTCGCATGCGCTCGTCATAAAAACATAATGATAGTTGCCCACGCCGGTCGTGAAGAGTGAGGCAGAAGAGCTCACAGATGAGGGACATCATGCTCTTTTGTGCTACTGCCGGGGTCAGCAGGATCAAATCCATCTAGACAAGGCTATCCGGTGTTTCGAACAAGTCCATGATAATTGCCCCATAGATGACCCCAACTGCTCCGCCGCGTTATTCAATTTGGCAAATGCAAAGTTTATCCATTGTCAAGCCCATAGCCACTATCTTAATCTGGATATGCCCATCGCCTTGTATCGAGATGCCCTGCATCTTCGTGCTCCTAGTCACCCAGATCATATTATGACTGTGCTCAAACTCGGTATCGCTTTATTAGCGCGCTTCCAAAGGAGAGGCGACGAGATGGACAAGATGGAAACAACACGTTTACTAGACAGGGTAGTGGAGCTCGCGCCAGCAAGCAGCTATACGCACCAAGCAGCGCGACTTGGGCTACAGATGACCAATGTCTGTGTGCTGTTGCACGCAAAAGGGTCAGAGGCGTCAGATAATGTCGATACCGCCCATGTCATAGACAGGATACGGGCCATGTCACACACAGCGTCGCATTGGGATCCACGGTACCCCGAACTTCTAGCTCAGCTGGGAATCCTACTGTGGGGTCGGTTTCAAGAGCACGAGGACTTGGTCTACGTGAACGAGGCTGTCTCGGTACTAGATGAAGTGGTGCTGCTTGTTCCCAATTGTCATGCAGACAAGCCGAGATACTTGATCACTCTTGGCGTCTTCTTGAATGGTCGGTTCGAGCGTCTCGGTGACGTCGCGGACATCATGAAATCGATTGCAATTGAGGAGGAGGCCGTTCATCTTACTCCTGAAGACCATCCAGACAAACTAAGTCTGCTCAACAATCTGGGAAACTCGCTATTGAGTCGCTTTGAACGGCTCGGTGATGTCGCGGACATGATGAAATCGGTTTCCATGTTTGAGGAGGCCGCCCGTCTTACTCCTGACGGCCATCCAAACAAACCAACTCGGCTCAACAATCTGGCCTCCTCGTTAGTTCGTCGCTTTGAACGGCTCGGGGAGGTCGCGGACGTGACGAAATCGATTTTGATGTTTGAGGAAGTCGTCCGTCTTACTCCCGATGGTCATCCAGACAAGCCAAGGTGGCTCAGCAATCTGTCAAACTCGTTAACTCGTCGTTTTGAACGGCTCGGTGACCTTGCGGACATCACGAAGTCGGTTTCGATTCAAGAGGAGGCCGTCCGTCTTACTCCTGACGGCCATCCAGACAAACCAAGTCTGCTCAAAAATCTGGGAAACTCGACAATGTTTCGCTTTGAACGGCTCGGTGATGTTGCAGACATCACGAAATCAGTTTTAATTCAAGAGGAGGCCGTCCGTCTTACTCCTGATGGTCATCCAGACAAACCAAGGAGGCTCAGTAATCTGGGAAATTCGTTATTGCGTCGCTTTGAACGACTCGGTGATGTTGCAGACATCACAAAATCGGTCTCGATCCAAGAGGAGGGCATCCGTCTTACTCCTGATGGCCATCCAGACAAACCAACTCTGCTTGACAATCTAGCAAACTCGTTATTTCGCCGCTTTCAACGCCTTGGTGACGTCGTGGACATCACGAAATCAGTTTTGATGAAAGAGGAGGCTGTCCATCTTGCTCCTGACGGCCATCCAGACAAACCAAGGAGGCTCAGCAATCTGGGAAACTCGTTATTGAGTCGCTTTGAACGCCTCGGTGACATTGCGGACATGACGAAATCAGTTTCGATGTTTGAGGAGGCCGTCCGTCTTACTCCTGATGGCCATCCAAGCAAATCAAAGTGGCTCGACAATCTGGGAAATTCGTTATTGAGTCGCTTTGGACTGCTCGGTGACGTTGCGGATGTCATGAAATCGGTTTCCATGAAAGAGGAGGCCATCCGTCTTACTCCCAATGGCCATCCAGACAAACCGGGTCTGTTCGATAGTCTGGGAAACTCGCTATTGAGTCGCTTTGAACGGCTCGGTGACATTGCGGACATCACGAAATCAGTTTCCATGAAAGAGGAAGCCGTCCGTCTTACTCCTGACGGCCATCCAGACAAACCAAATTGGCTTAACAATCTGGGAAATTCGTTATTGGGTCGCTTTGAACGGCTCGGTGACGTTGTGGACATGACAAAATCAATTTCGATGCTCGAGGAGGCCGTCCGTCTTACTCCTGATGGTCATCCAGACGAACCAAGGAGGCTCAACAATCTGGGAAAGTCGTTATTGGGTCGCTTTGGACGGCTCGGTGACGTCGTGGACATCACGAAATCGGTTTCAATGTTTGAGCAGGCCGTCCGTCTTACTCCTGACAGCCATCCAGAGAAACCGAGTCTGCTCAACAATGTGGGCAATTCACTCATCATCCGTTTCAACCACTCTCGTGATTCATCACATCTCTCCATTGCAGCTTCCTACTTTTCAGCTGCAGCTCAGTCTTCTATAGGTCCCACTTCTATCCGCTTCAATGCTGCTCGTGGCTGGATTCTGACCGCACGCATTCAAGGAAATTCCCAAACTCTCCTTCACGCCTACACCACAGCAGTCGATCTTCTACCGCAGTTGGCATGGATGGGCCTCCCACTTAAAGAGCGCCATCGCGTACTCATCGACGCCGCTGGCGTAGCACGAGAAGCCGCCAGCGCCGCACTCGATGCCGGTTACCCTCATATTGCAGTCGAGTGGCTCGAGCAAGGACGCTCGATTGTCTGGAATCAGTTCCTCCAACTTCGCACTCCTGTTGATCTTCTTCGTGTCACTCATCCATCCCTTGCTGACGAGTTTGAGCAGACCTCGAAGCAGTTGGAGAGTCCCAGTTCCCGTGATCAGATAGTATCGGATGACATGGAGAAAACGCTTGGCTTTAGTTCGCAGTCGCTTGAGGATGTGGTTCAGATACACCACACTCTTGCTCTTAGACGAGACAAGCTCCTCGACCACATACGATCCCTCCCAGGTTTTGATCGATTCATGCTTCCAAAAACCATCGATCAACTCGCTTCCCTTGCAACTTCTGGTCCGGTTGTTTACCTCAACGCCAGCGCCAAACGATGTGACGCATTGATCGTCATGGCAGACTTAGGCAATGTCATCCTTGTCCCCCTTTCCGCAGTTACCTATCGCCACGTAGTGCGGATGTACCATGTGCTGCTGGACAACAAATGTCTTACTATTCCAAACGATGATCTGTCATTACTCGCGTTGTCCGGAGGGAATGCCGTCGACAGAGAAGGTAGACTTGCAAACGTCAAGGTCCATGACAGGTATCACCTCGTTCTCGGATTCCTGTGGCGCAATGTGGTCAAACCAATTCTCAGTGCTCTCGGTTTTTCAGTACGTCGATTGACACGAGTTTTTAGGAAAGTGTTTTCTTACTAATGTCGCGTTTGCAGAGTCAGCCTTCTCAAGTGGGGAAGCTGCCCCGTATCTTTTGGTGCCCAACAGGTCCATTTGCCTTTTTGCCCATTCATGCCGCCGGTATTTATGGATCGTCTCCTGCGAGTCCAAAGCTTTCTGATTTCGCCATATCTTCCTACATACCAACACTAAGTGCGCTTACACCCTCGACTCGGACAGACGCCCCCTTGCATCCATTCAACATCCATCTACTCACTGTTCCACAGCCTCTATCCGATGGTAAATCTCGTCTGTTTGGGGTGAAGGCCGAGATTGATACCATCAGGGCGCTGTCCGACGATTCCAAATTTGTAACGACGGAGGACTCCGATGGTACGTTCGAGGATGTTACAGGAAAGATGGCTGGTGCACACTGGGTTCATTTCGCGTGTCACGGCGTGCAAGATCCCAACCACCCACTGGACAGTGGACTCTGTCTCGCAGACTGCCGTCGCTTAAAACTCTCGGACATCATTCGGCTGTCGCGCCAACAAGGTGGACTCGCTTTCCTCTCTGCTTGTGAGACTGCAAAAGGAGATGAAAAACTAT
>JBBPTK010000134.1:6373-26159 GCA_038094135.1 Spongiforma cf. squarepantsii | reverse complement strand
ACACTTTTGGTACGCTTTTTTCTACACTATTCCTACACTTTCCCTACACTTTCTCTACACTTTCCCCACACTCTCCCAACATTGTCAAAGAAGACGTCCAGGTATCCGACAGCATTCTTAAAATCTTCTGTAAATGTGCCACTTTTGTAATTCAAGGCCACGTCAACACCGAGCTGGTTCCTAAGCCAAGCGCATTTGTCGTCACTTCCTGCGAGTGCCACTACTCTCGCGCCGGCACGTTTTCCGAGCTGACAGACAAGGGATCCAACTGCGCCTGCAGCGCCAGACACCAGTAGAGTCTCTCCGGGTTTCAGCTTGCCTACGTCATGCAGACCCTGTTGCCAAAGCCGTCCGGCATGTCAATAGCTGTCTGGATCAAGGATAATCGTCATACAACTTACAAAGTAGGCAGTCATGCCTGATGTTATCACATAATGTAAATCAGAAGGTAGATTTGAAAAGACACGTCACAAATGATCGCCTCACCGGGTGCGCCAAGAGTGTTTAAAAAGTCCAACAGCTTGGTGCCTGGAGGGGGACTGAAGGTGCATGTCAGTTATGAAGTGCTCGCTCGCAAGTGGAGTTATCTGGATTTACGTTATCTTTCGGAGCTCTGCATCCTTGAACACGGCAAATTCAGTCCAACCTGAACAGAACATCATTGACTCAGGGGCTCTGATTCTTTTGACAATGAGTAACACCATACGCACCGAGTCCGCCGTACACTATGTCATCTTTGGTGAAAACGCTCCCCGTTCCGGCCTCGACGACGGTGCCTATTCCGCCGGCACGCATCACCTCACCGATTTTCACCGGAGGGAGGTAGCTGCGAGCGTCCCTCAGCCACCCTCGCATAGCAGGATCGAGGGAGAGATACGTCACTTGAACGACGACCTCACCAGGTCCTGCCTTCAGGACGTCCTTCGAAACAGTCTGCGACTCGAAGGTGTCAGGGAGGATGTCCCTCTCGGGACGTTCACGGAGAACGATGCGAGTGAAAGAGTTGGTTGACATGAAGGGGGTTATTCTACTTGCGAATGAAACTTGTCTGAATATTCAAGCTGGGGTTGGATCATGACGATACATATATATCCCGGAGGCATTTGTCTTGCGTAACCATTGGGGCCGTTTCTAAGCCGAACCCAAAGACACGATTACTAAGAGAATCACAAGCCAAGTAAATGCACGGGTAACAACAGGATTGGGCATGGGAGCAGTGGAGCACACTGTAGAACAACATCGAGAAAAACAGCCGTACAGATGCAGACATTAATATCTACTCCAAGATGATGTTTGAGAAGTGTCAGTGAGCATGTAAGTAACGATCAGTATTAGGGAGTCCACCAAACAGGTGAGAAAGCACGATCCGTGTGATTACAATCCGGGACGATTACGACCGTCGGATCATCGGAGCGGGTAGCAGGCCCATCAGTCCAAAGACGAGCGCGTATAATCCCGAAGCTGCATCATCGGTCAGTATTTACATAACGGGAGATCACGACAGAAATTACCTCCAATGGTGCCCTTCAAGTATCCTAGACTCGTCCACTTTCCGAGCGTAAGGGAGAGCAAGGACCAGCCGGCGACGATGGCGGCAGTCAGAGCTGGGATGACCCGTGAAAGCACGCCAGACTGCCTCCACGAACGGTACTTGGAAACAGGTTTTGAGGAAAAAACATGACGCAGGACTGCAAGACTTACATCGGGCTCGACTCCTCTGAGCCAGTGCACGAACAGAATATACAGGAACAGAAGGATCACGATGCCGCCAAGGCAGGATGCAATGAATGCAGCTGTTCTGTTCGAGGCCATGGCATCATTGTTGGGCACGACCGTATGAGCAGATCATTGACCTACCTCGACCAGTCTCCTGGACTGGCATTGGGTGTAGAAAGCAAGCCAAAGAGAATATGATGAGTGTTGAGCAGAAATGTGACGGCTGCGCCAGGGATGATGAACTTGAGCTGTCGGAGTGTGTGTCTAGATAGTGCGTTCCGGCGTGAACTGGACATGATCTTCATAAAGGTAGATGCAATCCAGGTGTGCTACGACGTTTCAACCTGATCAACTAAACACAACACACGTTAGCGGTGCTGCTCGCTTCCGGCCAGTCGCTTACATTCTTGTTTGTCGGTTCAGCTTCTGAATAAGATGTTGGTTGGCAGCTAGGCTAGCTAGCGTAGTGTCTGGTGATGAGGTCGGTGACACGATGGCACTGCCCAAGTCTACCATAACAAGAAGGTTGATCAGACTGTGGAAAAGTGTACCTAGGTTTGCTATCCAAAGGCCATCATGGCTCGGGGAAAACCAGCTAAAACGCTACTGATCAAGGTTCCACGACATGGCGCTCAGCGCATAGGCTTCAAATTTAGTATGTCTGTCGAAAATCTCGTCCGAAAGGAATATCCTCCCAAGTCGGCAAAGCAACGGCCTCGTGTACGCTACCAACACAACAACGATCCACCATCAGGCTCTTTGGCACAGTCAATCGTCAGTTTATGCACCTCATAAAAAAGATTTATACTGATAATTGGGCCGCAGGAAGGTGCTTCAGAATGGAATTCGCTGTTGGTTAGTGCACGCGCACAACGGGGACCACAATGGGATGTAGGGACCCAGCAGTTAGTGATCCTCTGCGCATTTTGCGGCGTACGAGCATCTGACACTTTGGTAGATTTCAAGTCGACTCCGGGTCTTCCCTCTACTACAACCCTACTCCCCTCCTCGAGGTGCTCAAACAGCAACGCCCAGAGGAGGACCATATGCAAGTTCATCCAAGACCCGGTTCAATGCAACCTCCAGACTTTCGTCACGAGTCCCCTCGCATCGTTCGAAATCCTTCCGCTTCTGCCATTCAACCCAACTACGCCTATGGCTCTCCTCGCCATCCAGAGCATCAGCCACCCCCCTTCAACCCGATTCCTCCGGGCCACTTCTATGCTGACCCTCGTACTGCTGGCGGGATGGGTAGTATGTCCCCGGACATCCGAAGACGCTCTGGGAGGGTTGGACCGGACGACGGGTTTATCACCCTTCATGGTCCATGAAAGAGCATGTGTTAGGGATGCACGTAATCAATTTTGCTAGGCCACATACAAAATGGTTACTACTACTTCAAATGCAAAGCGAATACTGCTACCCATACAAAATCCTTATTGTCTATCGTACCGGCTCCGAAGGTTATGAGGGAACGCGCGATCTGAGTTTTCTAGCGCGCTGGGACTCCACCTCTGTTGCGCGTGACCGTAAACGCTTTCCTAGATGTAGAGTTTCCGATTTTCGCGGTGATTGTTCTTCTTCCCCGTCCTGAACGACTTCTTCCTGTGTCAACCCACCCTCAGGTTCCTCAGGTTCTTCTGCTTCCCCTGACAATTCTTGCCCACTGTCCTCCTCGTCTCTTGTCCTTTTGTCGCTGGACGATTCATGAGTAGATAACTTACGAACCTCTTCTGCCGCCATAGTCACTTCCGCCTCGGACGGCGGCCGACACTTGGTTCTGCGAGGCTGCTTCAGAGCTTCTGCTACTGGCATAGTCAAAAGTGTATGACCCGGACAGGCTGATGTACAATGACGATGTTTCTTTGTGGAAAGTGCGTGACGGGGTAGAGAAGTTAGCCTGCGTGGCCACAAGAAGGATTGGGCTTCATTTCGACACGGCAGCGGGTTACATGTATGAATGCAGAGTTCGTAATCAACCAGATTGAAATTTGGTGGGTTGTCATTGGTCTGTAACGCAGGGCCCACAGAGACAGATTGAGGTACAGATTGACTGGTAGGAGCTTGCAGTGAGGAAGATTCCTGGTATTTAAGTGAATAAAAGGTGCGGATGAATATTATTCAACATACGTTTTGCTGGTCATTCGGAGATCCATTACTTTCCACTGGCGACTTCCTGATAGCCTTCTTTCTATTATATGAGGAGGGGATACAAAGGAATGGGTCATCACTTACACGATATGGAATTTTCAGCATGATCATATCACTGCGCTTGTTAGGGTTGGCATCTGCTTGCGGCTATAAATATGTGAGACGTAGTCCTTCAAGCCGTAGTTAGATAGTCATTACCGTTGAAGATCGTGTCGGACCCGACGGTCCTGGTGTAGGCTCAGAGTCGATGGATGCAAGCTGCTCTGGCGATAACTGTGCACGGAGAAGGGCAACCATGGCCTCGAGATCGGTAACCCGTTTCGTAGATTCTTGACAAGCATTTCGTTGCTGTTCCACTGCTGCCTAGTAAACGCGATCATAAGTATTACAAAAAGTCGAAAAATATGAAGAACAAACTGTTTGTTCTGCAAGCGCACTAGTCAGTCTTCGGATCTCTTCCCTCTCTGACTCCGGAAGAACCGTGCGCCGTTCCGCTTCCTTGATCTGTGTGCTGAGCTCAAGCTCTCGTAGTTGCATTTCGGAAACACGGACTTCCATTACTTGAGCTTCACGTTTCCAATCGTTTCCGTATTTTTGCCATTGTAATAGCAGCCCCTTCAGCCGCCTTATCTCCTCGTTCGCGAGGTCAAGTTTTTGGAGGGCGTCCTCAGGCTCAGAGCCAGAAGGATTAGCTTGTGACAGGGTATCATCGGGTATATGCTCTGGCGAATCTTTGCTGCTGGTACCTGCCTTGGCAGAGGTAAGAGCTTCCAGTGATTGTTGAACACGTCGTAGTTCCTCCTAGTACAAGATTAATTCGATGTCAGGCACACACCATAGTCGACATGAGTTCACAGACTGCACCTCAGCTGCTTCGTGTTTCCTCCGGGACTCCCCTAGTTCTTCTTCCTTCACCTGAAGCTCGGCGGCAAGCGCGTGGCATCTCTCACGAAGGTTGTCCTCTATCGTCGACCCTTGATCCACCTCCGGTTCGAGTACCGCATTGTCCACCTCTCCAGTTTCCTCACCCTGCACGCCCGCGTCCAGATTCTGTTCGACCTCTCCCTCTGAGTCACCCCAGTCGGCTGAATGATGAATGTCCAACCGTGCACGGAATTTTGCAAAGGATGCCATGAGTGTGTCACATCCCACTGCCAACAACTTTCGTTCGTCGGCCCACTTTGCGGCAGACTGTGTGAGCTGGTGCCGTAGATCTGCAACGACGTGCTCGAGTTCGAGGTTCTTTTGGAGCAGATCGTTGAGACCCTGGTGAGGTCTTAGTCTCGTCGGTGGTGCCATTGCTTTGCGATGGGAAAGGAATAAAGGCTAGAAAGGTTTTGAAATTGTTCAGGTTGCTAGTACCTCCGAGTCATTGACTCAACCCGTCCTGCGTGCAACACTCAACTTTTTGTGGCTGCACAGTCTTTGATGCTCTTCAAGGTTTGAGTTCGCACGGGAATCACGTCTCAAGATAGAAACCTCCCTATCAGATCCACCATTCTGGTGATAGAGCGCACACAACCCATGCTCGTGACAAATCCTAATGACAACAACACTAAGGCTAATGAATAAGCTCGCCGGGGAAGCATCAAGAACCCGAATGCATTCAAAAGCATAAAAAAGGAGCATCCGACGAGTCGAACCACTCTTGAGCTTAGACCCCACAAATGTCGTCCACTACCAAGAAAATTCCGTATGGTGAGTTGAGCCAAGCAACAGTAACTCGAGATTGTCATCTGACGAGTACTATTAGTTAGGCTTGGAAATTCAGGTCTTAAGGTTTCAAGGATCATCCTTGGGACCATGCAATACGGTGATAAGGGGTGGCAGAATTGGGTTTTGGGAGAGGAGGAAGCTGTTGAACATATCAAGGCAGCGTATGTTTCGCGATCGATAATTGTCGTCACCATTTTGACTGTCTCGGGTTGCCCAGATATGAAGCTGGTATCCAAACGTTTGACACTGCCGATGTGAGTTTGTTTACTCTGCCCCACCGTTCATCCGAGCAACATTATTTCAAGGTCTACTCGAATGGCTACTCCGAAATCATTCTCGGAAGGGCGATCAAAAGACTCAACCTACCTCGTGATGAGATCGTCGTGATGACCAAGGTGGGTAATTTGCACCTGAGGGTACTATAGCATCTGTAGGACGATAGCTCAAGTTTTTGCAGCTTTACAATCCTGTCGCTCGCGAATATGGCGTAAATCTGATCACCGGTAGAAAAGACCCTGATCAGATCGGTTACGTGAACCAACATGGACTGAGTCGCAAACATATATTCGCAAGTGTCAAGAAAAGTCTGGAACGCCTTCAGCTTGATTACATAGACCTTCTTCAATGTAAGTGTCTAGCATGTCCAAACAAAAGTCACTCAACGACTCCCAGGTCACAGATTTGACAAGGACACACCGATTGAAGAGACCGTGAGTAATATCATAAACGAACTTTTCATCGATTTTGATTTGTGTTGGTACAGATGCAGGCCCTTCACGATGTTGTTAAAGCAGGCTACGTTCGCTACATTGGAATGAGCTCTTGCTGGGCATACCAGTGTAAGTAACTCCACGATGAGATGTGTGTCCGTGTTCACATCTGTCCTTATAGTCCAGGCTATGCAAAGTGAGGGCTAAATGGCCTACATGTATTCGACAAATTACTCACAAGTGTTGAAATAGATTACGCAATCACGAATAAGCTTACGCCTTTCATTTCTATGCAAAACCACTACAGTCTCCTTTACCGCGAAGAAGAGCGAGAGATGTTCCCTACATTGAAGATGTTTGGTGTTGGCTCGATCCCTTGGTCTCCGCTTGGCCGTGGTGCGCTTACCAGACCACTGGGCCAACAAACTACCCGGGGCCAGAATGACTGGTAAAGTCTCGACCCAAGTCCGTAAGGTCTTGTTGCTGATACGTATCAGGTTTATCGGCAACTACGCGAATGCTTCTGCCTACGAAACCATTATCAACCGGTGCGTTCTTGATTACTTCGGACAATTTATTGTGTGCTCATCCCGATGTCCATGTCAGAGTCGAGGAAGTAGCAAACAGGAAGGGTGTGAGCATGGCGCAAATTGCGATCGCATGGATCCTTACGAAAGATGGTCGGTCCTAGGTTCTTGATGCCTTGTTCGATCTGTTTTAGCTGTCGCGTTGCAGGTGTGACTGCACCCATCGTTGGTACGACGAGCCTGGCCAAATTGCACGACATCATTGGTATGTTCTCCGCTGAATATGGTTGCTGAGAGCTTCCTCGTCTGATGGATAATTGAAGCTGGTGTCGATGTGACACTGTCTGAAGAAGAAATTCGATACTTGGAGGAGTCGTACAGGCCAATGCCCGTTCTAGGACATACCTAGGCATTGCACATGTAACGGTGGAAGCAGTGACGAATCCAACGAATTTGAAATCACTTAGAGACGATTGGACGGTCCCGCGGGTTACGGTACTATGCTTGTTTCGTTATTCGATCTCCCATCAAGCTTCCAGGCTGTGTCCTGTTTGCTGGGTTCGTGTCTTAGTTTTTGGTTTTTTTTGCCGCGTGTAAGGTATGATCGATGATCAGTTTGCTTTGTAGCCACAAAGTAACACGTTGTACCTGACCTATTGAGATTTTTTTGTCTATGCTCTCACTCATGTATGGTGGTCATTATTGATGATTAAAACTGTGCATGAGAAAGAGAAAGTGTTGATTGCGCGTCAATCCACCAGCACCCTCGGGCTTGCATCAGTGACTACGATGACTCGCAGATCATAGCCTGCTTCGTTTCCGTGCCAGAGTCTAGCTAACATAGGTCGCAGTGGAACTTACTCCGGGCATGCGCTATGCGGGCTGTTGGATGGTCTGTCCGTACTGTCCATCATTGGCCTGTTTCTTCTTTTGATCAAGCTTCTCACTTGTGTAGGGATACACCTTTCAGCTGGAGGGTCAATCATTCTTTTCGTTGTCGCTTTCCTTTCCGTTCAGACCACGACCATCGCCTCCATCGAAGTTTCGCAACGCCGTACTACTAGGGCCGTGGCTGCAGGAGTTGAAGGCCGGGACAATCCCTCGGTGTCGGGGGTACCTTCCTGGAAATGTGGACAAGTTGTTCGAATTGATCAGCAACGGACTGCGTAGGTAGTGCATATTCAAATTCATCTTGGTCGCAGTGGTTAACGAAGGACGGTATTAAGCACCAACCTAAGATTTTTGGGGAGGACACGATCCTTACAATTACACCAAGGTAAAGCATATGCTGGTCACATACAAACTGCCACTCATCGACATCACCGGACTATATTAGCCACTGATTTCGACAACTACGTCAAAGGTGTGAACTGATTCAGCATAGCTTTTTCTACATTCGTTCATTGTGTTACAGGTGACAAATTCAAGGAAAGTGCAGATGGTGTACTGGAAACAGGTGTATCTGACTCGGATGGTGGGATTTGTGACTGACTCTTACATCGGCTTGTTGTTTTCTGACTAGCAGACGGGAGATGACTGTGGAGGCGAGAGCCGCGAGAACAGTGCATCGACTGAGAGTTTCATTATGACTTCCTCGCATCAGTAAATTAACAACTTGCTTTTCGTGCTTTTTTTCGTGCTTTTTCGTGGCTTTTCACGCTTTTCATGCTTTTTTGGGTCCTACGCGAGCTCAATAAAAAGCACGAAAAGCAGATCTCTCTGCTTTTTTACGTGCTTTTTATGCTTTTTTACCATGCTTTTCATGCTTTTTACCTCGCTTTTACGCGCGCCATTCTTGCTTTTCGTGCTTTTAGGACACACGTAGAGGTAAAAAGCAAACCAGTTTGAATAATATTTAAAGAAGTAAGAAAATGGTTGGTTCGTATGAAACAAGCAGCAGAAATGGTAAAAAGCGGAAAGCGAGCGAAACAAAAGAATGACAAGCAATGGAAACGGAAATAAGCGACAAGCAGGAGAAACAGAAACAAGCGATGAGCGATAAGTAATAGGAATGGGAATAATGAGCAGCTAGAAAGGAAATGGAATGTAAGTAGAGTCTGCCACAGTGAGATAGCGAGAATATGCGAGTCTCTTTCCATACCAAAGAAAGAACCTGTATCTGATTTCTTATTTGGGCATTGTGTCGGCACGCTAGCTGCGGGACTACCATTTGCCTTTCAATACTTCAGGGGTGCGAGCGACATCTAGAACCTCCGATGTGACGGGCCCTGGATTTTGCAGCCGCATTCAATGCGCCCCAGTACGCTCTTGCGATGCGAAACTCGGTAGGGAGATCGTGGCCGCTTTTTGAGTTCATCGAAGACTCTGCGTGACAACCGATGAATTGTCAATACATTCCTTGAGCCGCTTTTGAAGGATGCAATAGCAACATCCAAAGCATTCGAGGGTTACCTGGCTGCAAAGGATACAGATGATGACACTTTGTTGGATGTTTTGGTACGACAAACGGCAGGTACGGATCGTCTTGGATTACCATATTCCTGTACCAATTATCATCTAGGGTAATGTATTCAGTCTTATTGATGCATCGGAGGACAGACTGCATTAGAATTTGACCCTGATCGATTCCCTGACGACCGCCTGCATAGACACCTCATCCCGAACCCGTTCACGGTCCGCGTATCTGTCTTGGACAGCAAGTGTGTCGATTTTGTTGTTGCAACTCCCCATGATGTGTGACTATCTACATTACACTTTGTATACAACGAGATGTCATTCATGCCAATTCGTTTGTTGCAATACCTTTCTTCCATTTCTCTGTTCCTTGACTCTCTAGAGCCTGTGTGTCGCATTCCAACAGCGTGGGCCCGTGGAGAGGGACAATAGGCGATCGAACAGTTCCATCCCAGAAGCCGCTCAACCTTGCATACGAAGGTATACATCCACACCCTTTCATCAACGCTGAGTGGATTTGGCTTCCCATAGGGTGGTCTTTGGGTGAGAATAGAATCCGCAGAAATGTAATGGGCTTCAAGGGGCGAGTGTACAATGTGCGACGAGGACTTGTTGTATCTTAGGACTTGATGGGACTGCAGGGATGTTTATACCCATAGATGCCAGTCAATGAACAGTGATCTGTATTCCTACTATAATACACGTCGCCCGATGCAAATATAAAGATAGATTATAACCCACTTGTTAGTGTGCCTACACCTGCTTTTCACCAACATCGTTCATCTCACTCACAAGATACTTATTCTCTGCCAGAACGGGTGTAGTATGTTCAGTTTGAGGTTGGCCTGAACCTGACTCCATTATAGGGTCCAACGTGGGTGTTCCGGAACAGGCGGCACCCTCTCTACTGTGTATCCCAAACGTCACGGGGTACACACACGAGCTCGACTTGCTGGGAATATCAATGACACTGGTAAATTCCACAGCATTACTCTCGGACCTAGCACAGTGTTCGGCCACAGATGGATTGATATTGTTGGATGATGTTGAGTTGCGCCACAAGCGATAGATGAATATGACGAGCACGAGGGCGTTGCAAACAAGTAAAGAGACTGCAGCCTATTATGTGCAGATTGTTTTATAACGTGATCATTCCAAGAATCAAGTAAAAAGCACGAGTGTAAATGCATATGCTGCTTACCTTTGCATGACCAATGATCATCGTCGTGTTCGAGGAATATTGCAAAAGTATGACAGAATGTGATATAGTGATTGCGGTGATAAGCATAGAGGCCGAAAACACCGCAAGGATAAGGCCACGACGCCTACGGGGGAGTCTCACGTCTTGGAGAAACCATACCGGTAAGGCGACGAGGGCTAGGTCTGAGATGACGTCCGCTTTTGAATTTGAATTTAGGTTTTGATGTTCAATATCGAGGAGATGATGACGAGAGTCAGAATCCGGTTTCGACAACGGTGGATGAAGAAAGGTATGACTCACTGACGAGTTGGGCTATGGCGACTGGGTTCGAAAACTTGCAGAAGTCTACCATACAGATGTAGACTTTTTGGCCCGTGAGCCCTGCTCCCATAGCCAAGAAGAGGGCACCGATGCCATATGCAATTCGTCGCAACTTGAGTGAGGGTTTTGTTATCCGAACGATCGAAGACAGTATGCTCATGCGGGCAAACCTACGAGCGGAGTAATGGATGAGGGTTCATGATCAACCTGGTGTTCGCTCTTACCAAAGAATGAAGGTCAGGGTTATCGAAAGAACCCAATCTGCATCGATAACAAGTTGGGGTATCGTATTTGCTGAATACAACGTTTATTTAGACGCACGCACATTTTGTGTGTCAAGGCTACTCACGAACAGAAGGGGCCTTTTGGGTCCAAACAGCGACGAGACAAGCAGCATCGCACAAGAGGGACATGGTAGCCCATGTATCGTCCCACCAAAACTTGGACAGATGCCAGCGATATAATAGTCTAAATGTCGTAACCAAAATGGCCGTCCCATGCAGAATTGTTGCGGGGACTGTTTATTCGCATCAGTGTGAGCTGCATAAGAGAAACATGTAGGCCCACTTTGAATGGTGAGAGACCAAGGCTGAATCGCAAGCTCCCCAATCACCATGATATCTTGGAGCAGAGGCGAGTCTAAGGTGCTCGGAAAACTGTAGTGGTAGTACTAGTGGGACTCAAATGAATATTTGAAGACGGGATATACGAGTTTTCGGACAAGAAGGGATCCGCTCACGTCGTGTTCGACGAGGATATTCACACTATATGGGAAGCCAAGCGGCGGTCTGTCTAAGGGACTAGATAAGGTTTAGGACAACCTGACCCTTGCGAAGTTGCGATCAGAACAGGGAGGCAGTTAGCATGATCAGTCACGCCCTGTGCAAAATCAGCGATCGCCACCCTAGGTTACAGGTATCAGGACCACCAGAATCCATGTCCACGTACATACCTAATCTTCTGTTCAAACCTTGAAACGTTGGGGTCTTGGAATCATTTTGACCTTCCAAACCCATTAATTATTTCGACCTCGCAAGATTATGAGACTCTCCAATGGCAGACCTGTTGGAAATATATTTAGAAGACAGGCCCATCAGGTAAGCACGAAAAAATTTGTCAAGTTTCGCCACCCTTTTCCCTTAAATACGGTAAACAATATTTCCTGCCCGATAAGATAGCCATTTCACATGCCCAAAGAGGTAACTTGGGGAGCTTCAAGTTGAACCAACGCTCTCACTTTCAACAATCCTACATTTCAACGATCTATGCAGGACGAGTATGATATCTGTGAGCAACGCTTTGTGTTGAGCTCAAAACCGTCAGACTCGGAATTGGGGTCTGGATCATTTTCTGAAAGTGATCCAGACCCTATTTTTGGGTCTGATGGTTTGGAGCTCATCGACACGGACGACGGCGAAGAATTCGATTCAGAAAGCGAAAAGTCAGGGTCAGATAACGAAACCCCTGCATCCGGGGACATAGATGTCGATGCAGACTTCCAGTATGTGTATTGATGTTTATGGAGACCCTGGCTCTTTAAGAAATCACCACAGAACCTTAGTTCGAAGTATTCGAACGGCAGACGACGTCTCAAGTACGGGGGTATTGCAACGGGAGTGGGATTTGCGTCTTGAAGACCAGAATGTCCTGTTCCGGGATGATTTACGAGAGGCTTCTGGTATCGGAAAAAGGAAAAGGAAAAAGGTACGTTTTCTTGTTCCACAGCTTTCTGAGTCGTGAATTATCTCGCAGCGCGAACGTAGAGTCGGACCCGCACTCTCGCATCAGGTTCGGGCGCTTATAGGAGAGGGCAACCAAGCTTACATTGACAACGACCTCGGTGAAGCTATTCGGGTGATGCAAGAGGTCATTCGAATCGAGCCACGCGCTATCCCTGCTTGGACTGTTCTCGCACAGTGTTACGAGGATAAGCACGAGCCACAAAAAGCTCTTCAGCTGCGCATCATGGCTGCGCATCTTAGACGTGATTCCGAGGAGTGGGAACGCTTGGCACGACAATCCAGGTAATATTTTCATTTAAAAGACAGTCGCTTCTTTTGAAAACGTTCTCAGAGACTTGGGATTTAACCAGCAAGCATTGTATTGTTATGCGAAATTGTATAGCCTCGACCCTGCAAATGTAGATGCTCTCTGGGATCGGGCGAGCCTTGCTGGGGATATGCATGACCTTCGAACGGTAAGAATATCGTAAGAACCTATTTCTGAGACTTGTTGTGCCTTATTTTTAAACTAGGCTCGTCACTCTCTTTTGGCGATCCTTAAACGTTTCCCACATGACGTTACCGTCCTTACTGAGCTCCGACCGGTTCTCATCGAGCTTGGGGATTTCAGCCTCTGTTCCTCTCTATATCAAGATGCATTGGAGTTTCATCAAACCTTGAATCCCCTTGGCCATGCTCTGGATCCCTTCATTTCTGGGCAGAACGAACAGTTGAAGTTTGGTTTTATTGAATTGCTCGTCCTCGCAGATCTTTACAATACAATGAATGAATACGAACGAGCAATAGATACAATCAGACAAGGGTGTCGCTGGCTTCAAGGTCGATCAGGTCAAAAGTTTTGGGATATTTGTGAAGACGACCGAGAGTACGATTTACCTGGCCAAGAGGGAAAGGAAGCTATACAACGGGCAGGAGACGTTCAACCCGGGTACTATCCGCTAGATATCAATGCCCGTCATCGACTTGCTATAGCTCGGATTAAAATGGGCGACACTGATGAAGGCAAGGTCAGTGAACGATTTACTACGAGTGTAGAGCCGAGCTGAAGAAGTCCTCGCCATGCCCTAGATGCATGCCGATATAGTTTTATCACAAGATATATTGGATTATGCTGCCTTGTTTGGAGAAATTGCAGACGCGTACTTCGAGCTGGAGATGTACTATGATGCAGGTCTGATTTACGAGACCCTTGGTGCTGACCCAGCGGTATATGCTATTTTCGTGTTATCCATCAACGTTTCTCAAGGCACTTGTATAGACGAGTAGCTTGTATATCCTTCTGCAAGTCGCCACATGTCGCAGAATGCAAGGTGACATACGTGAAGCATCTGAGGTTTACAAACAGGGTGGGTTTCTTCGCTGATCACTACCTACAATGGTCGCTGACTCAATGTACAAGTCATTGATGCAGACCCTTCAAATGCCGATGCTAAGATGAAACTTGCTGAGCTTTATGAAATCATGGACGAGCCTAGAAAGGCACTTGAACTAGTCTACCAAGGTACCTGGTTTCCCTTGGCTGTAATTTGCTATGTGTTTGACGTGCCACGAGTCATTGACGCCAGGAAACGTCGCCCAGGACAAGTGGAAGGCACAATGCTTCCCGATGTATCCTCCAGTTCCCAACCTGGCGCTTCCCTGTTTGACGAAAAGTCTCACACCAAACCTAAAGGAAAAGCCCCCAATAAACACGGCCGACTGACTTTGGCTGAACTGAAGGTTCTCGAGGAACAACGGGAGAAAGAGGTCTTGACCGGGTACAAACGGATTGAAGAACTATGGCCGAGTATTTTAGGCACAGAAGGGTGTAACGACGAAACCATAAGGGAGTGGATGTTAGAAGCTGAAAAACTCGTGGAGATGTTCAGGGAGACGCGAAGTTTGTTTTTGACGAGTCGGGTAGGCATTCGAGCTCTTTTAGTATCTCGCATTGACTGATTATTTGGCAGCATAGTGATTTCAGGGGTATGTTTCCCAGGCGGCGGCAACATTGTCAGAACGAATCCGAGGAGGAAAGAATGGCTTCGAGATTAGAACTAATCGGTTTGTCTCGTACTCTTCTTTTGCATTTTGGCTAATACATATGTACGCAGAACGGGACAAGCACATGCGTAAGTCAAAGGACGATAGTCAGCAAGTTGGAAAGGTTGACTCTTTCCGCGGCGTCTCATTCGAAAGCTGGCTACGACTGTTCATGCAGGTGCGGTGCTTGCTTGTATATAAAGCTTGTGTGAGAGTTCACTTGTACCGCAGTACGCATTCATTTTGACTAAGCGCGGAGAGTACGAGCTGGCCGATGAAGTTTTACGTCACATCCTGTTTTCGAATGGGTATCGAAGCAAAGAAAACCAACTGACCATCCGGCTCGCCATCATCAGTATGTAACTGTATAATTTCCCCCCATCTAGCACTCATCTGTACGATGATAGCGTGCGCAATGGCTGTCGAGAATTACACTGTCATCGTCGAGCAATGCCGGAAATTGATCGGCACTCACCAATTTAACAATGAACCTCTGCGGATCCTTTTATCATCACTCTCCAGCGGCTTGCGGCCCGCCGACTCGTTCATTAGCTCTACGTTGCAGAAACACATGCTCAGGGAGGTTCGGTTGAGCGATGGAGCCGTGAAGACGCCAGAACTCCTGAAATGGAACAATCCGAGTCAGCGATATCATTTGGCAACAGTCAAGTCTGTTGGCGATGATGAAATGACAAAGGGAGCTGGTTTGCCTGAAGACGATGTTGAAGAGGTTGGCGACGCAGCTGATCCCACTCCTACGACCGACAAGAAGCCTTTGTGGCTACCAACGAAGAACAACCCAATCACGGTTACCTTGTACGGACAATTGTGCCTTGCGGCTAAGAGTTATCAGAGTGCGATATGTAAGGCATCTCTCAGTTGAGTGGAGTCCTTGGTTGCATGCTGATGAACGACTAGTCTATTTATTGCACGGGTATGACTATTGCCGAGAGGATCCAATTATATGTCTTTGTCTCGCCATTTCGTCCTTGGGAAGGGCAATGCAGCGCCAAGCAGATAATCGCAACCATCTCATCGCCCAGGTATGTTACTTTAGCCAAATTCTGGATCATTGGTCTGAGGGCTGGTTTTCCGAGGGAATGGCATGCCTATCACAATATCGAGTTGCACGCAGACGAGCAGGAGAGCACGTGCCCCCAGAAATCGAATTCAATTTTGGCAGAGCGTTCCAGCAGCTAGGTGGGCGTAAGCGAAATAATTGGTTCCCGACCCTCATTCTTGATTCGACGTTTAGGATTGCATACCCTTGCAGTCACACACTACGAAAAAGCATTACAGCTCGTTGAAGATCGAAAAGATGATGTGAGCTATACAGACGTTACCGTTTAAATTCCCTGACAATAGATGATTACGGCAGAACAATGTTTCTGTGGCTCGAGAAGCAGCTTATAACCTATCGCTAATTTATGTCACGACCGGTGCGATTCCCCTTGCAGACACTCTTTATCGTCGCTGGTTATCGGTATGAAGTGGCTAGTGAATCTGCAAGAGTGTATCCAATGGCCCTTCGTTCTTCGGCGAGTTGTAGTGCCATCCAGTCCTCTCTAATCGAAGATTTCTACAACACAGTTTAAAGCAGATGGAGAACTTGGGGTATGAGTTTGTGAATGGGACGCACTACAATCTGTAATACCATATTCTTTGCATGCAACTATGGCACCAGGCGAGCAAAGATACACTATTTAAAGATGATTACATAATGAACCCGATCACGCCCTTGTCACGTTGTTCAAGATAGAAACGCGCGAAGAGATAGTACTGACCCACGCTCAGAGGGACACAAGGCTACACTATTTCTCTTCTTCTTTCGCGGTTATCGTGACCATTCGACCTTTTGCAAGATGATTGTGCGTTCACCCGTCAAACCAACAAAATCCCTTCCAGGAGTTCATGCAAGACGCGCCCCGACGCCTCTACGTTCTACTCCTACTGTGGCGACGGCAACAACGTCGATACTTACCTCTTCAACCGCAACCGGCTCAACCGTCACTCCTCACGAAGCCATGGTGGCGTCACAGCTGGCGCACATCAACGACCTCGTCCAGAATAACCGCTCCCTCGAGCAAACGATCAAAAAACTTACTGACGATCTCTCCAAGTCTACCGCTGATATCCTTGCGCTCAACACTGAGCGTAAATCTTGGGAGGCAGACCGCCATGCGTGGATGGGCGAACGCCAGAAATGGATGGACGAGAGGAAGGCTTGGGCTGATGGGTGTGACACTATGCAGGCGTTCCATCGTATCCAGCAGTATCGCGTCGCGGGTATGTTGCACGACGAGCGTGTCGCTGTCCTCAAAATGCAGGAGGTGGCAAGACACGAACAGCTCCAAAGGTTGCAAAGGGATTACAAGATTACCATGTTCCAAGCGCGGGAGGCAGAGCTCGAGAGTCAGCTCGAACAGGTCGAGCAGCTTCGGGATGAAGCATTGGAATCGACAGTTTTCCACGAGAAGGTGGCACAAGAGTCCAAGATCCGGTCCACAGCCTTGGCGGACGAGCTAAAGTCAAAAACAGCGGAGGTACAAGCGGTCCATAAGCGCCACGAACAAGTCGAGGTACGCTTATGATCAGACTATTCTGAATTTGTTACGAGTTTTCGTTATACATCTCTAGGCTGATCTGCGACGCCTTCGAGAGGCTCATGCAGATGCGACGGCAACGTCTGCTGCGACGTCTTCCAAGCTTACTCGTCTCACGACGGAAAGAAATTCTCTGGATACTCAAGTCACCACACTCAAACGTTCTCTCGAGCTGGCTCAGGACGAAGTTACTCAGCTCCGTACACAGCTCACTAACTGGCAAAACCTGAAGAAGGGAGAGGAAGCTGACGCTGAGGAGACAAGGAAGAAGAAAACTGAGCTCGAGCAAGAACTGGGCGAATCGAAGAGACGTGTCAGCGAGCTCGAGACGCGTACTAGCCAAACTGATGCTCTCGAGGCCAAGGTTCAGAAGCAAAAAGAGAGGTTTGAAAAGTTCAAGAAGGTCCTTCAGGAGTGGAAGGTAGAAAACTTTTTATCAGCACTCCCAGAGCTGATTAGAATAATTATCCCGCAGACGGAAGCTGAGGAACAAACAGCCACCCGTGAAGCGGCGGAGACTAAACTGACTGAGGCACAAGAGCAGATCTGTAGTCTGGAACAGAAAATTGTCGAACTTGAGACACAATTATCCGCCGCCCCCAAGCCAAAGGTAAGTTCCTCGCTGCTCAGTCACTTCGCTCACTGTCATTGATGATGATTAGCCATCGAGTAAGAAAGCGCTACCACCGCCCGAACCGGTGCAGTCAGACGAGGAGACGGGCACGACGTATTCTCCCCCTTCTACATCTACGCTACCTAGCAAAGTCAAAGGCAAAGACAAACCTAGCAAACCGGCATCAACATCTAAACCTTCTTCTAGCAAACCTGCAGATGCTCCTGCTAAGCCACGACCAAAGCCGCGCCCTGTGAAAGTGTCTGTCCCTGAACTTCAGGATAGCGATATTGAAATTCTCGAAGTTCCTCCTGTCTCGTTTACCGCTCCTGAGCGAAGCGCAAAAACAAAGGGCAAACAAAAGCGTAGCGATGGCAGCGACAGCGATATTGAAGTTGAGGAAGCGGATAAGCACAAGAAGAAGGGGAAAACGAAAGAGGTGGACAAAGAGGCAGACGCGAAAGAAGTGACAAAAGCCAAGACAATTAAGAGGAAGAAAACATCAAACGACGACGCCGAGGATGTAAACCCTAAGAAGACGAAAGATCCTGCCAAGAAACCCAAAGCTAAGCCATCGCAGGTCAAGGAGACTACAGAGGATGCTGCACCGAAGAATTCGGAGACAGACGTCGCACCTAAGAAGAAAAAACGGAAGATAAATCTATTTGGTGGTTCCCAGCCCTCGACATTCGATTGGAACCTATTAACACAGGTAATTCTATTCCGAGCTACCACGGTGTTACTACTAAAACTGACACGACGTAGACCGAAGAAGAGCTGGGTATTCCAAGGCAGCTTTCACCCATGAAGGAGACCGATGTTGTCCCCCGGCGACTGGGGAGAGGCAGAAAGGGATGAAAAAAGGTTGGAGATGTAGCATGATGTATTATATATATTACTTGGTCGATATTTTTGAGACGACAATGGTACGATACGGTATGCATGCATGTTGAACTTGTCGCCAAATCATGAAACTCTTCTCGACGTGGATATTCGTGATCAGAGCGATTATAATGGCCTTTGTCCTATAGGCCGACCTAGACAGTATCACGGATCCCGTGTGCCATCGACATGCGGAACGCATAGCAGACCACATGGACGTGTGAGGCGGCCAAGTAAACGGTTGAGAAAGAAAAAACGAATTCGACTATTTCGTTTGAGTATTTGGCGGAGTTTGAATATTTGGCTGTTTAGACACGACCATCATGATGAACTTCACGACCATTACATCATGGATTGACCGCGTGCGGCTTCACTTCGTCAGCCCTGCGTTGCCTCGGATGCGTTTGGGTCCGGACGAGAATTCCCTGAATCCATTGATGGTCGGTCTATTATTTCTAGTGGTTATGTCAGTTCATTACACCCAGTATGGAATCAGATCCAGTTCTTTACGTGGGAAGCTCAACACGCCGACATGAGCTGGTGGAAACATTTCGAGCATGAATTACCTCGTCTCGCCGAGTTCGGGTTCACACAAGTCTGGCTACCCCCACCGAACAAAGCGATGAATGGCAAGGTCGTGATTTCTTGTTCTGAACACATGCTCAACCCTGACGTAGACGGCACCACAGGAAGGGCAAGGATACGATGCTTACGATCTAGTATGTTTCATTTCCTCGTGTAATCGCATCCTGTTTCATCCCTTCGATTTGCTGTCCTGTAGTGGGACATAGGAGAGTTTAATCAGAAAAAAACTATTTCCACTCGGTGGGGTACTCGGGAAGAACTCCTTGATGCTTGTTCCGCAGCGCGTGAACATAAGATCGGTGTCATAATAGATGCCGTGCTCAACGTGATTCTTCTGGGCTTTTCCCGTGAACCGAAACTCATTCTTGTTTTCACTAGCATAAAATTGGTGCTGATAGGACAGAAACGTTTCCTGCCGTATCTGTGGATCCTGAGAATCGACTCCGTCTTGTGGACCAGGAACGTGAGATAACAGTAAGTGTATTTCCCCTTCCGTGAGCGTTTAGCTCTAGCTTTGTTAGGGCTGGACAGGTTTTGACTTTCCTGGGAGACAAGGGAAGTATAGCAAAATGAAGTGGACTC
>JBBPTK010000133.1:0-26248 GCA_038094135.1 Spongiforma cf. squarepantsii | reverse complement strand
GTTCGACCGCCTCGCGAGCTGGATGGACAACCGATCCGCGTGGAAGACGACGAATTCATGTTAGCAGCGTTGCGCAGTGCGTACGAGGTTGAAGCACAGTGACGGTTATGGCACCAGCATTTTTAGCGTCATGCCTGTCCGTGCCGAATTAGGGACTGAGTTATCATACGAATCCGCCGAATGAAATCTTTTTGGTAGCGATAATCCCCCATATCTCGAACAGCGCCGAGAAAGTTAGGTATACTACATTCGATTGCCCTCAGGATTAGTCAGCGTCATAAACCTATCCAAGAGGTTTTCCGACGCCGGAAACCTGTGCCAGTAAATGCGAGGGAGGTCTGGCGTAAGGATATGGACCAGGTCCGCGACGTCGTCGTACCGCACCTCGCACGACCTCCACCCACAAAGGGAGCAGCAGCATCGGACAGAACCGTTTCCTTCCGGCCAGAACGAGAAGTCGGTCGACACGACCTCCGTGCAGCCGTTACCGCAAGCACTGAAATGTACCCCCCAAGCGTTGAGCGGCGATGAATGCATGGCCACTTGCCGGCAATGTGTCTCCTCAGCCCCACCGCAAATTCCTCTTTCTTTAAATATGAATACCAACGGAGAAGATCGAAATATCAAGGGAGCGGATTGAATTGCTGTCGTCAACGCAGTCCAGAGAATCTTGGGTGACGAGTTACTGGATTCTGTGGGGTTGTCGATGGCCACCGCCTCTATCATGCTGGAAAGAAAGGTCCGCACATGTGATGTGATCACGGCGGGTCCTGTAAAGAAAAGAATGAAATCGAACGTTCCTCTGTGCACGTGTTTTTTTTTTTTTTTTTTTTTTTTTTTTTTTTTTTTGCAATGAGTGACGCAGCTGCGAGGTAAAGTCGGTTCGAACACACTGATTGACCATTTCGACTGCTTCATCCTTGCGCTGAGGAACCCTTACACACGAACCTTGGGCAACGACGAACAGACCTCGCCATCCCCCGCGCGAAAATGCGTCGTTCCGGAAAAAGTTCGGTTGTCGTGGTGGCTTGCTATGGCAAGCCACATTATTCGCTTCGGCCATGCCTTTCAGGACAGTTTCCCCCAGGAACGAATTTATGACGTCAGGGAGTCTGGCACAGCGTGGTTGTCCTTCGTAACTTCCGTAATATATAGCCCCGGTACTGATGCTAGAGGTGCTTTCCAACAACACGATGGAGTTGGCAGGGTAGCCTGCATCACTTGTTCTGCGTAGAAAGTCTGCCGTGGATTGTAAGCGTGACACTAGGTGCTTGGTACCCCCGACGCGAAGATCGACTGGGGCGATCGTTAACTGCATGGACCCAACGCAGATTCATGAGCACGTGTGTTCTTACGTGGTGCATGGAGCTGAACACTCACAAATGGAGTCTGTGACATGAACTCGTTTCGAAGATCGTTTTGGAGCGAGCGAAACAATTGGTCATCCAGCTGGTCGTGGGGTGCAAGGCGAAAGAACACCAGTGGCCATATGACCTTTGAGTGTGTCCGGGCTGGCATATAGCCGCAGAAAGCGTGCTTGACGACAAAGTGATCAGATGGCCGATATTTTATGTCGTGCACTTGATCCTAACTCACCTCTCTGGTCAAGTCGTGTCTTGCGCAATGGGGACACAGAAAGTTTGAAGTCAAACCCGACTGAAAGAGAACACATCCACGCCCACTCATTCGTAGCTGCTCGCACACGAGGGCCCGACATCTGGTACACGTTCGCAGGACGGGAGCTCTATGACCACAAAAATTACAGTACTGATCGTCAGGAGACAATATCATCGCAATGTCTTGATACGGCGGAGGGTCTGTAGCGAAGGCCATTCAGAAGGTTCGACGGTCATGTTCTAAATAACATCCCACATGCCATCAACCATAAAATGCTGCTGTGTTATGAGACTCTGTACGTCATCGTCTGGGTGGTGGATCTTCTCAGTCAGTCCTGCTTTGCTCAGACTGTACTGTGGGGCGTGGATGGTTGCCGGAGTCGTGAGCATGTTCGATGATCCTGACAGTCGTTTGCTGGGAAAGAGACGAATGCTCGGTAAAACTTTCGCACGGTTCGATCTCCGCCTGAAAATTCCATCTGAAAAGTCCCCACTTACAGTAGTGTGCAAGGCATCGCGAAAATTTTCGAGTCGCGGCATCGTGTGATCGGAGGCCCGAGAAATCACTATACTACATATACGACAATAAACATCTAACTTCTATCTGAACATGCAAGGAAAACGTATGGTATTTCCAGAGCAAGACGGCTGGAGATACGGTCCCAAGCAACTACTGAAGGGGGGCCGCGGGAGACTCGACTGGAAGACCATGCAGCCACTCTTTCAGAGCAGGTAGCACGTCCACAGCATCAGTATCCCACTTGTATAGATTATACAAATTATATAATGTATTATAAAGGTATGCACCAAGGACAATGTATGTCATGCTGATCTGAATGTGCCAGAAGTATAATCTCTCCAGGCATCTGTCATCTATGTCAGCGCTCGACGCGTCCGCTTAAGTATTAGATAATCATATTGTAAGGGCATACTTAATGGGTAAGGAGTATTTGTATATTCGAGTGGGAAAATGTCAAATCTCTTATATGACCTTATAGACCCATTAGAGCAGTATTATTCTACATATTATGTATAGATGTATGGCCGATCATCGGCAGAAACCTTGTTTACATAATAATTTGCCATGGAGCCAAAATCTGTCCCTCACAGCCACAATTCTCCCTCCCCAGTGACCTTGTAAACAAAGTAACATATGTATAATGGGTTTCCATCTTTCGGGGGTCACAATCGCTCACGTTATGCTGCTTAATATTATAGATCTGGGTCACAAGGGTAACTGGCTGCTAATATTATATGGCTTATAACAGTAGCTATGTACATACATACAGATATTATACAGCTATATAATAATGAAATTTGCCCTGAAAACTAACCTGGGCAGCCAATACACATTTAAATGCAGAGCCAAGTTCAACAGTGCAATCTGTCCTGCACAAAAACTTGCTCTTAATGAAGTGAAAAAAAATTACTGCACCAGACGACAAGTGAAGCTTGAAGTCTGGCACAGTGATCACAAGGCAGGATCTGAGCACAAAGAATAGACCACCCTAGAACTACATAATGTAGCAAGGGTGACCCAACGTGCTGGTAGGATGGTGGTAGGAGACAAACGACTCCGAAAAAAATTGCAGCACAGTTATATAGCATCACGAAACAAATAGAGACAAATAAAGTACTAACCGGTTGTTGGCTTGCGAGTTATTGATCTTACCGGTGAGTTTTTCTCTTTTTTCTCTTACAGTATTGCCTTGCCCTTGCCCTACCTTTGATGAACGCGACGACAACAACGATATCAGCATGACAGCACGATAACGTTGTTGTCATTGCCAGTCACCGTCTGAGTGGCGGGTATAGCGTGCAATTTTGGTACCTCAGGGGATTAATGGGAAACGTTGACATACAAGATCTTGCTGTGGTAGACCTGGTAATCAATGAGAACATATCCATCGAAAGGAAAGGACGAGGCGTGAGTTTGAGCCGCCAAGTCGAACGAGAATGAGGTGATTGAGTGGATTGATGCGAGGGGCAATGTGAGGGCGGGACAGGGTGCTGGCCCCGGGTAGAGAAGAGCACAGGTTGGGGTGCAGGTACCACGCAGGTCAGAGCACGGGTAGCCAAATTGGCTACCCGCCAGCCTTGAGGGCAAGGGCGAGTGGCGAGACGGTCGTGACGACGACGACGACATTACCACATTGTCATCGTGCTGATGCTCCTCATCGTCGTCCTGTTTATTGCAGCGCGAGGGCGATGGGTGTGCCAAGAGAGAAGGGATGAGATGAAACGACAATGACAACGTGCTATCACGTTCACGTCTATGTTATCGTTGTCGTCGCGTTGGTTTCGACGCTCAGAGGGTGAGGGTGAGGGTGGGGGTGAGAGCGAGAGGTGGAGCCAGGAGGGAGGGGCGAGACGATGACAACGATGACAACGAAAACGACGTTGCCGCGTTGTCGCGCTGACGTCGTCGTCGTCGCCATCGTCGTGCTTGTTACAGAATGAGGGTGAGGGTGAGGGCCAGAGCGAGAGCGAGAGGTAGAGCTAGGAGGGAAAGGCGAGGGTGAGAGCGAGAGGTGGGACCGGGGTTGTGCTGAGGGAGAGACTTGAGCGAGTGGTGGTTCGACGACAACGATGTGCTGTCGCGCTGACGTTGGTCTTGTCGTCGTCGTTGCATTGATTTCGGCGCGAGGGTGAGGACGAGAGGTGGAGTGGTGGGCGAGACAACGACCACGATAACAACGACAACGACGACGTCACCACGTTGTCGTTTCGTGGCAGCGCGTCCGAGTCGTCGTTGTTGCGTTCATTTGAGCGCGCGAAGGTGAGGGCAAGGGCAAGATAAGGGCGTGGTAGCACTATAAAAGAAAGAAAAGAAGAAAAGAAAAACTCACCGGTTGGTTTGATAACCAGCGGGTACAACCCGTCGAAGGTTGCCTATGGGTCTCTGACGATAGACCCGCATGTAAACCCGTACCTTGGAGTGGGTACGGGTTGGTTAGGCCGGAAACACCCGCGGTTGCCCGTGCTCTTGCCAAGCACTGCTGGGGGTAAAGCGAGAGGGCATTGAAGGTGAGGCCGATTAGGGCGGACGAGGGCCATGACGAGGCGAGTGCATACGAGGCGAACACAAGCAGCGACTGTCGTGTGCCTCAGTGAAGCGAGAACGTGCGTCAGTCGTGCGCACGCTGTCAGCGCTGCCACTGATAGGGCAACGGATGTCCAGAATCTCACTTCTAATTATATCATACACATAATCGCATATTTGTGCTGGATCATGCAGATCTACATATGTGACAGAGTCGAGACAGGAATAATAAGCATGGATTTCATTCTAACTTGCATCACGTCTGGTATCATTCATACAGGTTTACACAGGCTTACACAGTCTGTGACTAAGGTACATCTTGCACAAGTTAAATCGTACAGATAGTCATCGAGTGGATGGGTAAGACCGTCAGGGAATAACAGGACAGCACATTCCGGCAATAACATTGTGGTTGGGATGGCTTGCCACGCTTGCATCAAAATTAGGGAAGTCAGCAAATGCTTATAAGCCCTTTATATAAATGGTATACCTTGATACACTTGGTCGGAGTCTACCACGCAGATAATTACCCTATTTATGCTTTATATGATATATATTCGATTACCAAATATTTTACTTGTTGTCAGTGATCTTTCTGCCTGTAAAGGTTTATTACCCATGACAACATGTGTCGGCCTGATTTACCATCCTCGTACAATGCCTACAGGCATGGCCAAGGAGGTATGCATGTTGATATGCACTTGCCCGTTATCGTGAACGGCATGCCGCAAAAGCTGCGTGCTCTCGTTCCACCAAGAGTCCACAACAGTCGCTGCACGTTGCCCTCTCACTTACACCACTGCATGCACACAACGTGCCGCTATGGACTCGATTGAGGATGGATTGATGTGATGTTCTCTTCTGGCCTTCTCAACGCCTCTGCGCAGGCGATGACAACGGCTATTCTGCAGATGCCTCCTCCGTTCTGACGGAACTCGAAGCAGACGGGCCCCCAGGCCATAGGGAAAATGTTAGTTAATTCATCCATTCTCACATTCGACGGCGAGGAACAAGCGGTGCGTTGATGTTCTTCTTCTTCTCCAGCCCTTCCTTATCCGTTGCACCTGTTGTAAGAGACTCAATGCGCAACACAAGGTTCTGCGCTACATCTTGAATGCCCATTTTCCATGGACGAGTGAAAGTACGATAGACGGATCGCGTCCGTGTGGCTTCGACCGACGGCGACACGATGACGGCCCGCCAACACCAACGACGACAAACACTACGCATTGTGGGGTATGTGTAAATGTTGTTGTAGGCCACCAAACTTGTCTTACGTGGCCGACAAAGTGTTTTTTACTATGAAATGTAAGCCATCTGCAGAGATACACGTGTATCACACCGTGTATATGCTATCAAACCTTTGGAAACCACGTGTAATTAGATCCTTGCACCGATGTGCTGTGTCTTTCGTCATCTCACCTGTGTCATGCCGTGCTCCGCGTCCTGGTACGAGGTGGGGGGAAACGGGCGAGGACAACACACTGAGTCGTCGTCATCCTCGTTGCGAATTCAGGTCGTCCCCTTGTCATTGGAGTAAGGCGTGTGGAGGTGGGTCAAGGCGGCGTACTGACGTGCCGTTGTAGTGGTGAGGTAGTAGGCACGGGGTGGGCGGAAGGTGGATGAGGGCGGTGCGCCTTTGTCGCTTCGTCGCCATGATGAGGCGGGTGAGTGCAAGATGGGCTGGATGTATGCGAACGAGAGTGACGTGACAGAGGCGACGGGAGTAATGCGTCTTCGTTTTGTCCTTATCATTGTTCTTGCCGGCCTCGTCTCACGCTATACGCATCATCATCACGCCGTTGCCATTGTGGTAGTCACATAGTCGTCTCCTTGAAGTTTGAACTAAACACAACACTAGACGCTAAGGAATTGAATTGTCGAACATGAGAAAATAGACTCGGGAGGCCTGCTTTTCAAGGATAACTGCGTGGGCTTCCGCCGTCACTGAAGTTGCCTAATTTGCTAAAATGACCGGAATTTTATCATCTTCCGGTCGCCGGCACTGAGCGCTTGGGTCGAATCTGGGCAGTCGTCCAGCTCCTCAAGATGGACTTTCCTGCATTAAAACTTTTGTTTGCGTTGCCTACGAGGGACTTGATCATACTCGCTGAGCAGTACTGCTCTTATTGCCACGTTGATTTCCGTGCCCGGTACTTCCGACTGGCCGAGGCTCAAAATTTCTTGCATAGTCAGAAATCCTTTGCACACCGCTGTATTGCTATCATTCCTAGTCGATGTTTACAGTATGTCATTGCATACCCCATGCAACACGTAACCTCCATATGACATACGTTTTCGTATATCCCGAGTTGGTTTGCAGTCATTTTGTACCTATAACAGACACCCCCTCGTACCGCATAACAAATGCCCCCTTGCTACCGGCCATAACAAACGCTTTGCTTATATAGTCACATAAATAGGAAGTTTTGACGTTCGAGAACGGCAACAACGACCTAAACAACCAACGTTTCAACCTCTCGACTTCTTTTACTCCTGACCATGACATCTCTCGCTGCTCTTCAGGCTGGCTTAACCAAGCTCCGCAACCAGGCAGAAGAAAGGAGAGAGTCTCTTGTGACCAAGCTGTGGGACTCGGACCCCAGCGCTGAGAGGCTCGGCAAGAAAGCACCGGATAAATCGGAGCCTGCCAGCATCCTCCATTCGAATCGTATGGACGTTAAGAAGGCTCTCAACCCAGCAGTAGAGACTGAAAACGTACTCAAGGTGACTGATGATGACATTTTCCAGGCAGTGATGGATGGGAGAGCTGCTCGGGAGGTGGAAGGGAGCGGCAGTGGAAATGCATTAGGCACTGCAGACTGGCAGAGTGTCCCTGAGACTGACGAAGCTCCAATTCCAACGCGCCATGGGGCGCTTCAAGCTGCCACCCAGCTGAAGATTTATGTCATAATGCTCGATGAACGATTTGCATGCACCTTAGACGATGTTGCGCACATTTGGACGGAGGGCATGGGTACTTGATGTTCAAGGCACGAAGGACAGCAAAATCACCCACCTCTTCCCTCGTAAATAGTTTTTCTGTCCAGACTCGGAGATTTGTAGATCCGCAAATAGTTACGTGATAATATCTCAGTAATACACCTGCAATGTAACCCGACGCTGTGACGCATACCTTTCGGTCTATCCTGAGGGGGTATCACAGTGTTAGGAGGGAGTCGACTGTAGTAAGTTAGACAAGGTGCGGCCCGACCTCGGATTGGCCATTAGCTAGAAAAGAAGGGGAGTACAGCTTTGCATGCAACGACTCAATCACCCAAAAAACTAATTGCCGAAGCTACCTGTCGTCGACCCTTTTGTCCTATGCACTCGCCGGCAGCGCAGCGTAGCGACATGCATCATTGTCTGCGTGTACGCCACGACTCACGAAGAAGACCCGAGAGACTATGAGTCAGTGTTCACGGCCGTTGAATAGTCAGACTTAGGAAGAACGCAGCTTCAACGCCGTGCTCAAACGGGGCGTTGCGGAACCTGACGTCCAGTCTGATAGCACGCTGCATCAAAGGCAACCCAGGGAGGAGACGTCTTGTAATGCAAGGAGAATCTCACCGAAGTGTTACGCTTCGCGTGAAGCGCAAATCGTGGACGACAAGAGACCCCGCGTAAGAACATGTATGAAATGTATAACACTACACGACAACATATGGTTCGATTCATTATGGTTCACGAGCCTGATCGAAGCTTCGTCAACTGAACGAAAAGGCCCTCTAGACGAGGAGACGGCGGATAGTCGTGCCAGAAAACGTTCGGCGTCGTGCTACTGAGCCTGAAAAATAACCCGTGAAGGTCTTTCTCCTTCACGGGTGTCGACTCCCAACAGCACAGCCGGCATTGCACTCGGGTACGGCCGTTGTTATCCTTCATGACAAAGTCGTACGCGGAGGGCCTGCACCCTTCGGTCCCGCATGCGGAGAATTCGAATCCCCATGCTCGTAGCGGAGGCGCATGTAGCCCTATATGCCGACACTGCACCTCGGGTTCACCGCGTTCCCTGAAGATCAGCACCGCACTGTTGGAATGCAGCATGCTCAGCTCTCTGGAAATCACTCGTGACAAGGACTCCCAAAGTCCGCCAGTTTTATCGACGCCGATGGACTCGATCGCCTGGCTGATAACGCCTCGCACGTACGTTGATATCGTGGAAGAACCTGCGAATGCCATCACGAAGTCAAAATCCTGCCTGTTGAAACGTTAGCAGTCGGACCGCATGAACCTGCTACGAAGCACACACTCGGTCACCAGACGCTTCAGGTCTTCAAAGGCACGCGGAATTCGTATAGCCGGACCACACGAAGCTACAAACAGACCCCTCCAACCTCCTCGGACGTACGGCGACGCTTGGTACCATTCTGCAACCGATGGAGGGGAAGCGTCACGAGCACACTTCGCTGCTTCACGAGCGGCCTTTAGGAAGTCTTCGCCGCAGTATTCCCGGATGATGTCGCTGGCGAAGGCGGTGTCTCCCTTCGTTATACCCCCAGCATATTGCAATTGGCCTGTATGGGCACTGGCATGCGTGTCGATGACGACGAACGTGTTCGCAGGAACCGCGGATTGGATGGACCGTTCGATTAACTGTTTCCCCACCCGCAGGGCTTTCCAACACGCAGGCTGTCGATTGGCCATCAGTCGAAGCGGCATCATGCAGAGCTGCGATGAACGAAGGTTTTCGTCAGAATGCGAGCTGATATCATAAAAGACGTCGAATACATTCTCCCGCGCAGTCAGGAAGTGTTGCTGGAAGTCGCCATTGAGACTAGCCTCCAAGAATGTCTCCATGGCGGTGAACAAGGTCATGCTCACGATGACAAGCGGCCAAGTGAGCTTGGCTCTTTTCTTGCCAGAGTAGCCAGCGAACCTATACTGGAACGCGACCAGAAGGCATCAGCGATGGCCGCGCAAGAGAAAATACGCGTTTGTCATATTCTTACCCCCAATCCCACAGCGCCGGGCGTGGACTTCCAACGTTTTTGGTCGCACAGTACACAATAGAAGTCAGATGGCGCCTTCACCGTGCCAAGGACGATGCAACCGCTTCCATGTTGAATCGACTGCTCGCATACGTGCGCACCGCAGTCCTTGCAAACGTGCATCTTTTTCGCGAAATCTCCGCAAAAACAACAGAAATGCTTCGCGACGATCAAACGCGACGGGTGAGAATTCGACGTCGTTGAATCTGGCGTCATTGCCTGGTCAACCTTTTTGTCGTGCGACGTCCGGAGATACGTTCACTCACCGTCAGCAGCAGTTGTCTCATGGGCGGTGGGAGAAGGGCTCTTCCGTGCTGCTCTCTGGCGGACAGCATATGGTGGCGGTAGCCTGAATGTCAGCTTTTTCTCCGTTTGGGTAGCTCTGGGCATATTGGACCGACGGGTGGGTGTCTGATCAGACGGCAGTATGAACGACGTCGCTTTTATACCACCCCTTACCCGCCAGGCACGTGGTCGGCTATAATAACCTTTGTCTCAAAGCGCGCGCGTATGTGGACATAGCAATACAATTCAACATCTAAAGTAGGCGATGCAATATAGACAATGCAGAGGGTAAGCTACGTAAAATCCTTCGAGTGCCGTCCGTCGCGGAAGCTCATTTCATCATGCTTCGCGAGTGGAGACGAAACGCGTTAAGGTTGGCCCGATGTAGCAAACTTGAGTGCTGTGCCGTTTGGAAAGCTTTGAACGCTTCGTCCACGGTCATCACAGGATCGCAGTCGGGTTCAGCCTGCACAGCGTCGAGAAGCCTGCCCCACGCTTGTTCGTCGAATACGTCGAGAAGCAGGGAACGCAGACGACCCAGTGCCTGCGGAATGCCGACGCCCGCTTCTGCAATGAACTCGTCGACGATCGCCCTTGTTGCCTCAAGGTCGACGATTCCCTTCCCCATGACTGAAATGGTAGATGGGCCTCTGCAAAGTATGCTCGAGTCAGACACCGGACGCAAAAATAATGTGATTACTCACGTTTTCGCATGGTCCACCCGTGGAGCGTTAGCGGTGGAGCTGCTCTCGTCAGAGTCTAGCTCCATCTTGCTGCCTTCGGAGTTAACTATTGCCTCGTCAACGGCGTCGACCTCCTTTGCAGAATCCGCTTCCATTTCTTCGTCGGTCCTCTCTGGGTCTCCGTGCAGGGAGGGACTGTCGATGATGATACATAACGACCAGGCGAACTTGCAAGTAAACTTACCTGGAGAACTGCATCGTGGTGTCCGTCGACACGTCTTGGTGGCCTCCAGAATCACTGTGTTCGCTGATGTCAGCGAAGGAGAACATTCGCGACCGAAATCGGGACCCACGCTTGCGCTGGAGAATGGTTATCTACGCCTTCCATGCTGAATGAACCGTCAGTGAGTCAGGGTTGATATCGTGCGGAGTCAGTCTACATACGCTTGCGGTTCATCAGGCGACGTACTGTCACCCCGGTCGTCTTCGTCTTCGTCATCCCTGAGCAAAGGAGTTTTCAGTGACCAGGGACTTCGAGTTAGACGGTCGTTCCTTACTCATGTTGGCGCACCCATGACTTGGGTACCTGCGCAACTTCCCTGCTGAGGAAATCGATCGCAGGTTGGTCGTCTTCACGCCACTCGTCTGGTACCACTGCGACGCTTGCGTCGTACGGGTCCCAGTGATGTTGCCGGAAGCTTCTCGTTCGCATGAAAACCACCAACCCTTCGAAGGATGTCGCGAAGTACTTCGAAAACTGGAAGTGACTGATCCGGCCAGTGAGCCACGACTTGTCCCCAGGCATAACGGGCTTGAAGGTTTCCGCGATCATTTCTTCGCTGACGTTTAGTTTTTGAAGTTCATTCGCTGCATGTGGCCGTATCCGACCACCGACGTTCATGAGCGTGTTTTCGACGAATAAAGGTATAACTCACCGCCAAAAACGTCCTCGTTGTTTGGATGTACCGGATCAACGGACAGCCAGTGACGGTTGTGTCCCCTAACGTGCTCAAACTCTGTCCAGAGCAAGTCGAAACGGTCACGGATCAGATATTCGTCCAACACATCCAGCTCATCTTGTTCGTCGCAAGAGAGTTCATGCGCGAGGAGCTCCGTGACGACCAGTCTGCGAACTTGTAGATATTTCATCAGCCGGCAGCCGGCAGTGTTTTTTCCGTCGCGAACGAGATTCGCTGGCTGCCCTTGCACTGGTCCTGGATGAGACGACGGGTCGTTCCAGCCCCTCAACATGTTGAGCCAGTAAACGACGTCCCAGCAAAGCTGAATCCATGCGCGGACATATCGTGACGGGATGGACAAGAAGCCCAAGACTTCTCCGCCTTCGCGAAAGACTTCGACGAGATAATGCGTGGTGGTCTTGCCGTCGGGGAATTTGTAAGTAGACGCCGTGGGACGGCCGTACCAGAAGGCATGAGGCTCCCAGTCCTCCCAGTCTTCCAAAGAGAACGTGTGGACCGTAGAGGGGATGGTAAATTCTCTGAGTGGGAACCGCCGATACTTACGCCGGGGGGGCATGACGCTACTACAGTCGTGTCATACGAAGCTTCTAGCGGTCCATTTAAGCCATTCGCTTGTTTGTGTACATTTGTCTCATGTAAACAATATGCGGGTCCGCCGACTGACAACATACTTAACGTATGTCATATCATGAATGAACGTGCGCAGATCCTTTGTTGGACCCTTATGTGATTGTTTTTTCGAGTTTGGTGCTCCGTGGACATTTAATTCGAGCGGTCGCGGAGATTGAAATGCAGACAGACGAGCCAGTGACTGGATCCGTGACATCGGAGTGCATTGTTGCAGGAATAGCCTGAGGGGGGGGGGGGGGGGGGTTGTAACGTAAACTGGCCGTGACAAAGCTAGCGGTCCCGTGAAGGTTACTCGACATTGCGTTGATCTTCCTCAGGTGGTGCACGGGGAGCCGAAAGAGTCGTGATTCGTGTGGTTACCTGTCAAGGACAACCATTTCGTCCGGGTTACTGGACGTGGCGTATCGCTTCCTCATCTGCGTGTGTCTCATTGTCCGTTTACCAACACGCGTCCCCATCGACAGATCATTTGAGAAATCGGGACGTGTGACTGGAATGCACGTGTCCAAGCCAATGTCATGGCAATTGGATGGACTCGACAAGAATGAAAAACCCGGCCACAACATTCATGACATGATTGCCTAGAGTACGTCGGCGCGAGGTCGAAGCACAAAGCACATGGGCATGATGTTACTACATAATAGTGGACACCCTGCGTCAACCAAAGATGCCTCACGTTGGCGCTTCCCGAAACCACGCAGAATGAAACGATTGGGAGGAGGGACGGCTACATCGCTTGTGCTGACCACAAGCATCTTCTCCCATTAGGGGCCTGTTACGTTGCGAAATCTTAATCGCGCAGAATGCCAGCGAAGTGACATCCTAGGCAACATTCTTTGAGTTGTAATCGTACTACATGCACGTTCACGCAACAATCACGGAGAGCTTCATCTCGTTCATTGCGTAGAATGAAGGAAGCAGTCGACGGTGTCAAACCTGGGAACTCAAGCAGCAAACTTGAACGTTAGACCGCGCCAACGTCGATTGTCTGTATATGGGACACATTACGTGAGAGGACTTCGACCTTGTGTCATCCCTGACGCTTTGCCGTGTGGACCTCGCTGACTCATCATGCGACGTAAACGTACCTGACAGTCATTGTCCCTGCATGCCTTCATCCGAAATGCCACCCTGGGTGGTCCATTCCTTAGATGACACGCGTGGATCCGTGAGAAACGACATTTCCCATATATATAGAGACGCGATGCGACAGAGAGTAGCAACATCAGTCGCCTACTTCTGTCTGTGTTTCCAACGATGACTGACGCTTACGGACTCAAAGACTCTCCCAAACGTTCCGCCGCTTGGCGACGAAAGTTCAACGTCGCCCACCGTGGAGCTCTCGCCATGGGCTTCAGCAAAAGTATCGCGTCAGATGAAATCCGCGACCCGGCCGAGGATGCAATACCCGAAGGAGAGGCGACATGGACCGCGAGTAAGTAGTACAACATTTCGGTCTGGATCGCTGAAACCGGAAGCGTGGATAGCTCCTGTCGAACTAGCCATGGGATCCCCTCTGCCCGTCGAGCCAGGCAGAGCCTTCTGCTCCTTCTGCCACGCTGCGGGAAAAGTACTCAGGCACTGCGCGTCCTGCTGTGCTCCGGTCTGTGAGCAGGCAAAGGTGGACGGGGAGGGATGTGTGCGACATAAAGCGGGCGAAGACTCTGACTTCCTGTGCCCCAACTGCGAAAGAGAACAGGCGAACCCTGCGATTAAACCGGTGAGCGGATTGCGCTAACGTCCCGATAATGGCTGACGGCGTTTCGTGTGGTCATCCATGCGTTTCGATGCTACTCTACTCGACACTCAAGTACGCGTACCGTGGCTACGGAGGGCAACGGTCGTGGAAAGCGACCTGGCCGATGGTGTACCTGCACCTCTCCCCGAAGGGTCACGTACAAGACTATCTCCGTGAGGCTCTTCTGGCGGACATTCGTTACGAGTTCAGCGATGGTCAAGCACACGCGGTGAGTTCTACGTATATGTCGAATACCGTGTATTCACCGTGCCCCAGGTTCGATATGCTCAGGTCGCCCTCTCTGTTGGGGGCCACAAACGAGCGGCACTACAATTACAGCCCCTCGTACGATTTTTCGAAGGCACCCTTCATTCAGCGTGTCCGGCAAACACGCTCATCTTCTTGGAAAGCATTGCAAGCCCTACGACAGGCGGCATACTATACGGCGAAGGTGGCGAAAAGAGACTATACGCCACCGTTCCGGATATCGTGCGGTCGTTTGTCGGGAGCGACTTGCTCGCCCAAATGACACGTGCGAGAGAGCTTTCGGTCGCTCTCCGCGCCCGTGGAGGGCGTCGAGGTCTGATCGTCGTGACACGTGGCTCCTCGCCGTTGCCCGCTCAGAGGAGGGACGAGATCTTTCGACTGCTGGACGAGTAAGTTAGCCGCTTTCTACAGGTTGCTGAGTTGACACGCGATCACAGCGACACTTTCGACTTCGTGCTGCTTTTTACGGGCCCGTGCGTCGACGTTGGCCACGCGCGCGCCCTGATTCACAACTTCGTCAAGACTACATACACGGAGGCTGAATCATCCTCAGTCTGGGCTGCATTGACGAGGGCCATAAGGTGTGCACCAAGCGTGCTTCAGTCATCGCCTATCGTGTTCGTTTTCAGAGAACAAGGAGATCGGGGAAGTCTGGTTATTGCGCGTCAAGTAGCGGCGCATATCCCACCTTACAACGCTTGGGGGGTTCCGTTCCGTTCATGTGGCGGCAAGTGTACTGGCCTCGAGCCTGCCGATTTTGTCTTTCGCAAGCAGGAAAAGGGTACGGTACGATGCCATTGCTCAAGATGTGGCTGGAAGTCCCGCAGAGTGAAGTTCGAGGAGCTCGATGGGTTGGTGTCACGCCTCGCCTCCGACATCTCCGACGTCTTCTGGCATGCATTCCCTGCGTCGCCATATTTGCTTGACTCGTTCCCTCGGATAACCAAGGAGAAGCGGTAGTCAGTTTTGGGCGTCGTGTACTATCTCATCGTCATCTTATTTTGTATGGCCGCTGTCCCCCCATGTTAGTTACGACGGTGAAATAAAAAAAATTGATCGAATTGACCGAATGAACTCATGCCATATACATAGACGCCTTGCAGAAGCTGCAACATTTGCTCATCACACTTGGTTTGCACATATTTGTCCTTGTTGTTGATTTAGTCGACGCAACTCCGACGTGTGAGTGCTAGCATTGGTATGCTCGTGACATGCGAGTGGCTGTTAAGCTGCTTGTAAACTCCTGGAGGTATCTATGGCTTCGTGTTCTCGGGCTGGGGCATCGTGATGCTACGGGCGAAAATGCGCACGAACTGCTGTATAGCTGATTCGCTGTTGCAGCTTCTGAGGTGGTGACGCTGAAAGGGCCGACCCTGGCCTGTCGGTGTTGCAATGGAAGCAGAACTCGGGTAGCCAAAAGTGATGCACAGCCTGCTGTCAAGCGGGTGTTTCGTTCGAGGATGCTTGACGTCGCATCACGCTGATGCTCTTATTGCCACATGCGCTCACTACTTGAGGGGTCTGCTGTCAAGCTAGACTATTTGTCATGGATACATGGCGTCCCATCCTCGAAGAGCTGGCGGCACATAAGGTGTGAGGAAGCGTGCCGGTGCCGAAAGTGTTGAGCCGTTGCTTGACGTTTGTCTAATGGGACTGAAAGGTCACAAGGCCTACTCTTATGTGTGCCACTGCGCATCGACTGAGGATGCCTGCGGATGGTGAGTTCAGAAATTTCTGATAATATCGTCATTGACCGTCAGGTCAGGAATTTCCTCTCATTAAACGGACTACTCCTCTACTGCCCATCAGTCCCAGTGAGAACGTACCATGCCAGTTTCTGACTCACATCGACGTCCTCGACTGACGATGGCAATGGCTCGACGGTCGAGTGCCAATGTTGCAGTAGACTGCTTATCCTTTATCTCGATGGACTGATTCAACTGCGTCTGCTCCAATTCAGTCGTGCTGATTTTCAGAGAACGTGGCGCATCCCAGGTCCACCACAGGCATATAGGCCTTGAGTAATGCTCCCCCCCCTTCGAGCACGGGGGTTCGAATTCACCGCATGTGGGACAGAGGGCTGCAGACCGTCGACTTACGACTTTGTTATGAGCGATAATCTTCTCCAATACCGCCTTTGTAGTTGGAAGTCGACAACTAAAGGAGAAAAATGAATGAACTCACCGGCACTGCCTGGACGAGACAGCCGACGCGGGTCTCTGAAAATGGTAGTAAATCCGTTAGGAGCTTAGCAGGCCGTTAGAAATGAAGTGACATTACATATAGGCTGGCTTTGCGTTTCGAGACGACGGAAATAAAATCAAGGAGGGGTACAAACCTTGAAGTGTTTAACAACGCCATCTCTTCCAAAATGTCTTTGGGCAACCCAGGTTTGGGCAGGCGAACTTGCAATCTTTCTCGGGAATAGCGTAGTCTACGCCTCTGACTGTGACCGAGCGGTTTAACAGACGCCTGTTGGCACGGTGACAATGAAGAGTGTCTGCGCCAAGGAACCTTTCCGGACGGTCGCCACACGACGAGTGGAAGCGTCAGCTACGGTTGAGCAGCTGCCTCGCAACCTCCTGCTCCGGGACCTGCTCGTTTTATACATCCCTTGCTAGCAACGGATGCCTTACTTAGACCTGCGCGTTTCTTTGTCTGGTGACCAGACTAGTGCTTCCCACTTTTTTATTCTGTCTACGGAATATGAACTACCGAGTGAGACATTGCCTTCGCATTCGTGCGGCGACAGTGGAATCAGATCTAGATTGACGGGGCGAACATATTTGATGAAATGAATGAACGTTTCGCTCGGTACAGATCTGTCTGGTGAGATCCGGAGATCGGCATAATGGAATTCGCCGGAATTTTGGAGAGGAAAGCTACTATGGTGAATTTCCATTACGAGTCGGCCGGTAGAAGTGCACAAATAATATTCAATAAAAATTGTGACCCTGTCACTTCTAAAAACGTTGGCCTGACGTAAAAATCCTTGCCCAGCGTGACGACGACAACGCCAGCGTAATGACGACGCGGTAACATCATCGTCGTCATCGTCTTCGTTGTCTCATCCCCTCCTCCCTCTCAGGCTGTCTCAGCTGACCCTCGCACCACAACGAACACGACTATGACGTTGTTGTTGTCGTCCTCCCCCTCTCTGCCCATCCCCGCCTCTATCTGTTGCCCTCGCCTCCACTCTCGCGCTGTAACGAACACGGCTACGAAGACGACGACGACGACGTCAGCGCGATGATGACGCGGTGATGCCGCCGTTATCGTCATCGCCGCCTTGTCCCCATACATGGGTATGGCCCACCGTATGGGTATGGGTGCGGGTGTGCCACAGTGGGACCCATACTCACACCCGAGGCGGGTAAGGGTATCATAGTCGCATGGGTTACCAATACCCGTGATGTTGTCCATGTGTCGAGACTTGAGAGTGTGAATGACTCAAAAGACATCGCATGCCCTACTGTATACAATCATTTCAGAGGGCCATAATATTGCCGCCCCAGTGTTTATCCACTGACTAATTTGCCTCACAGGCAGAAATTGAGCTGTGTGATAGGCAATCACGAGCTTCATGTGTAGCGAGAACATGAAGCTCAGGATCATCGGGCCTATGGCATAACCAGGAAGGGACTAGTAAATAAAGTAACACGGCATAAGACTAAAGAAAAGAACGACTCATAGGTAAACCACAATATCTCCAGAATTGTGACGCAGAGAGATACAGATGAGCTCAGAGAATCAGACAATTTCGACGAACTCTACCAGTTATTTGCTAACGAAATTCAATGAAGACGAGTAAGTCCAGTAGATTACTCTAATTAATAAGTATTTCTGATTGGATGGAATGTTCCGGGAAATTCCGTGACACTTCGTTTCCACCTCCGGAGGTGGATGAAGTCACTTCTCATACACTTTCATTCCAAAGAAGCGTATCGAAGTGTGCCAAAATTACACTTCCCTTCACTTTAGTTCACTTCGCGGCAACGCTACTACCTAGCGATACCATGGGTATGGGAAGGGATTATTAAGCACAAGTATATACACAACTCCGCTTCTATTTCCGTCCTTTGACTGCTACCTTTCGCCTATGTTTTTACCCGTCTATTTTGTCGACTTCGCGTTGTCATCTAATTTCTTTCGCCCTCTCCCTTTTCTCAAATTCATCCGGAACGTTAGCCAAGTTGCTCGAACGCATGGTTTATAATGTGCTGCTTAGATAATTCACTTCAGCGCAACGCGGAAGAAGGCATGCTTGTGTAGGGCTGGATACCCAGTCGTCGCAGGGCACGCGGAGTCCAGTAGCCTGAGTTGCAACCGCGAGCAGCTGGGACACCCAATGGAATCTGGACGTGACAACTAACTTAGCAGATAACCGCGTGCACCGTGGGCAATCAACCCGAGCACAGCACGAAAAGCAAATGTCATGGCCACGTTGAGAGGCCCACTGCAGTCTGCGCATCCCGTTCCCGTCATCACTAAAGGTGATGTGCGGGCCGCCGAGTGCATTCCCGGCACACGCTCAGATGTCTCAGACCCGGCGCCCTATCTGAATGCGCCCTGGTTATCACAATGCGAGCGGCTGTCATCCAACAATGGGAACTCGAAACGCGCCGTCCAGTAACCTGGACGCGACTGCTGGCCTTACAGCAGTGTGCAAAATACTTGAGGTTATGTACGCGAGAAAATTTTTTGAGTCGCGGCCCGAGAAATCGGTACAGTAATGGACCGTCACTTGCGCCACCCACCACCACTTGCGCCAATGTGGAAATTCAACACCACACACGGACAGAAAGGCCTCAGGAGTGTAAAGAAAAAATATTTATCATCCTAAGGAGTAATTATTTATGAAGAAAAAAAAAGTTATGTTGCTGTGTGATGTACAGTGTCAGAAACAGGGTGTGAAATGTATAGTTTTTCGAGTGAATTGTTGCTGCATGTTCTATCTGTTGACCTGTTGCCATATAAATTGCATATGAGGTCTATAATATGGTTTCCTACAGGTCTACATCACAGTTATTGTGGATCTATGTACGAGCAACTTGCCAGTGGTATGCCGGGGAAAGATGTCTTTCCACCTTTATCTGTTATCTTATCACAGTTATCATTACCTAATGTGGACTGGGTAGATTCAACAGCGTGCACAAGGAGCAACGGAGAGATGTAAACTTAAAAATGCCTGGACGTGCACAATCACAGACCATACATGCCATATAGTCAAAATCCTAAAAGGCGACCACAATGCTTGTCATTATGCAATATCGCTGGATCGTCAATATCTGTTACAACATGTCCACAACCTAAACCAGTGCATGATGGCAGGTACTTAATTCCCGTGTGCACCATCACGGAAGCATGCCACCCCGTCAGTGTCCAATATCATGCCATAGGCCTCCGAGTCTGTCGAATCTGATACAAATGCTCTGCCATTAGTGTCTGACATACTTGGGGCATCTGACTCACTAGCGGGTGGGGAATCCACAGTTAGTGGACAAAATCTAGCCGTTCACGATGTGGTGGAGACACTCGAGTCAACATCAGCATCATTTCTGGTGAACGAGATAACACTCACCTTGGCAACGAGCCAGTTACTCGTGTATCAGCCATCACCGCTGACACCCACTCGAAAGCGGAAACATGGTGCTAGAAACATGGAAAGAGGCAGAAAAAGAGGGGAGAAAGCAAAACGCGCCTCGAAAAGAGGCGTGCAAAGAGGAACTTGAGGCCTGGAAAGCTGAAAAGGACTTGGCTCGACTGGAGAAGCAGAGGTACGATGGGACCAGCCAAAGTGCGGGCTCTAAAAGCCACTGCTTAGGCCACATATCATGATCATCGGCTTGAACGTTGAGTGCGACGGGGATGGGTCCGAGAGTGGCGACAATGATACTGATAGCCCGGATGAACGGAGTGAGATAATCATTATAACTCCGACTAGTAGATTTGCCCTTTTTAGGCTGGCGCAAGTGGTGGTGCCGCGCCGATAAGAAGCAAAAGCTTCACGTCGCTCTGCACTGTGCACTGTGTTCTCGATGCTCTCTAAAAAAATTGTACGAGCGGCCAATATACATAGTAATATATTTGTGATGTATGATTTATGCACATTTTGTGTGGTGATTAATAATGTGCCAACAAAAAGTTGCTGGCGCAAGTGACGGTCCAATACTGTAGTAGATAGATCACAATCTAATACACGCTACATCTGTTATGGACCATCGGTGGACCAGCTACTACCTCAAGGAATGTGCTATTGGCCTCTGGAAGGCATCTTAGGGGTTTCGCGAGCTAGCTGCTACTGGTGGAGGTAGTTAGCCGAAGAACGTGGAAATGTCAGTCGGCCTCCTTCCCCCCTTGTTGGATCCCTACGCAAGATTACTCGAGCGGTCCTTGGTGCCATCGAACGGCTCTACTCTGAAGACTCAGACCTTTTTCTAGACGAAGTCTGCATTTGGCTTGCTATCAAACATGACATAGAAATCTCAACATCGACGCTCTCGCGAAACCTCAACGATGTCTCCCGTTTCCCTCGCCATGTCCCCCTCATCATCCACCTTGCGCTCACCTACCTCGTGATGACGACGAAGTAATACTGGCAAGGGCACATCACCTTCCTCGTCCTCGTCCACCTTCCGCCCACCGCGTGCGGCGGCGTGCCCACTTCGCCACGACGACGATACACCGATGTGCCGCCTTATCCACATCCATCCACCTTACCGCAGCGATGACGGGATGACTCGGACTCGCCATGAAGATGACAACGGCTGGGCCAACACGTCGCCCTCGTCTGCCTCCACTCACCTCGTACCAGGACGAATGGCACGGTATGTCAAACGCGACGACACGACGAATGACACATCACATCATTGCAATGATGCGTTGTGTCATCCGTGATGTCGCCTCTGTGCTACCTCAGAGATGTACCTAAGTCGTGAGTGACTCGATACATGTACGGCGCATATAGCCCACTTACACACGGTTTCGATAGGTTTCATAGCATACATGCATTGTGATACACATATTATTTCTGTAAATGATGACTTACTACTGAAAGACTCTTCCATCGGTGTAAGATCACGACGAAGAGCTTGGTGACTTGGAGGTAGAACGATGGGTATCTGTTGGTATACGCTGCATCCACGCCGTTGTCGCCATGCCTTCGTTGACGGAGACGCATCAGTCGTCGCGTTGTCGCCATTACTGTTGACTCGGACCAGCAAAGGTAGTGGTTAGATCACTTGCCAGATGGCGAAGTGGATAAGGGCGACAGGTTCGCGTTGCCACTGCCAAACTGAGAGGATACAAGCCTACGAAGTGAGAAAAAGAGTTGTCAATGTGCGTACCTTGGCCATACTTGTGGGCAGCTGTAGACTTTTGCACGATGGCTCCAAGTGTCTGTTGCACATCAGAATGTGCGCTCGCCGGTGAATGTGCCTGCTCGGTCACCGGGGTGCTTTCACTATCGAGTCGCCCGTCGCCCGCCTTCAGTAGTTGCTTGGGGCAGTATCTGTAGCCATCTTGCCCTTGAAAGACCTTACGTTTTCTTCGCATGTTCAGATAGAAGTTAGATATACAGTATTGTTGCTATGTACACTGATTTCCTCAGTTCCTGGGCCTCTGATCACACCATGCCGCGACTCAAATTTTCTCGCGTACATAATCTCAAGTATTCTGCACACTGCTGTAACAGGTACGTCAGCGCGTCGCCGCTGCTAGTTGGTGGCCCACCACACGGAATAACGAATAAGAAGAAGTAAAGCATCCAGTCGCCTCGACACGATGACAAGCTTTATCGGCCAGTCAAGCGTTCATTTCCTTCAGGACATCTTATCCCAACGCGCTCTGGATGATGAAGATCGACGAGGCAAACCTGGCGCGACGCTATTAACATTTTTAGGGTGGGTCTATTTGTTTTGTACCTCCACAGAGACAATGCCGGATGTATGCAAAGCGTTGAAATGGTTAATAAACCCGGTTGTTGTGGTTTTTGCAATTGTGCGTTTCGATAGACTGTGCTGAGTGTTGAGTGCAGAACAAGATGGTCGATTGGTTTGCACTGTTATATAATTCGCCATTCATTCGTGATTATCATGATGCTCGTAGGGTTAGGGTTAGAACGCATAAGTGCGCCCACGGGATCCAGTATCCTGGGATCATGTAATCGCCTTGACAGGCAACCGCGAGGCGCACTGGGTAGCCTAATGCGACAGCCGTTTTGGCAAGCAACCGCGCGTATTATAGGCGAATACTTTCGTGGCTACCCGAGGTGGCAGCACCATGGGCCCTATGGACACCTTAACAGGCAACCAGGAATACCACTCAGTGCTCAGTGGCCCTCTCCGGTTGGTGGTGCAGTGTGTTCCCAGGCACGAGCTCCGATGTCTCAGATCCAATTGTGGCCCATCTGTCGATGGGGACACGTGCCGGTAATCACGCTACAAGCGATGGTCATCCAGCAAAACGCAGGTGAAGACGCGTCGCCCAGTGACCTGGGCGCACTCGCTCGCCTTAACAGGCATGCGCGCGAGTCACTTGTGGTTGCCGGTGGCATCCAACACACCGGGAAATGCAAGAAGGAAACAGACGCGACGTCGAGTCACCTCGACACGACGACCAGCTTTACCAGCCAGCCGCGCGTTGATTTCCTCCAGGCACAACGCGCTCCGATGTCTCAGATCCTGTTTCCAGGCCCATCTGTCGATGAGGACGCGTGGTACAACAAGAGCGATTGAATCTCCGCCAAAATAACGTGAATGTGTTGACAAACACCGACAAACAACCGACAAGACCACCAATTGCTTATGTAAACAACTTAGTAATGAGACGTTGAAGGTGAAACGGCTGGGTCAAATCTAAATCTCCTCAGCGTCTGGGAGAAGAGTCGGGGTAGGTGAACTCGAACCTCACGCGTATTCATAGAGTTCTCTCATTTCATTCACGACCGCGCGGTGAAAGACGTGGAGCACAGAGGGCAGCGTGCTTTGCGACAGAGCGATTGCACGTTCTCGACGTCGACATGCAACAACACTGGTTCAACTCTGAAGCGGAACCACTTCGTTGTCTTAGCGTGTCGCTCCTCAACGGATGATTTTTTGGCCATTAAAGCGATAATTCTCAGGTCGAAATCACACAAGCCCGGTGTTGGCTCGACGTTGAGAACACACGCATGGCTCGTGGGCAGCCCTTAGTGTTTCAATGATCGACTTCAGGTTTGCGGGCAGGTCAATCGCTGTGAACGAGACCTCCTCCTTGAATGTGCGGTAGTAAGATGTCCTCTCATTCACGTCACGGAACACTCCCGGAGACCCCGTGCGCGCACCATGTTATATTTTCAATACGAAGGTACAGGTTGCGTAATGCTACTCGCGCGCTTCCTTCGATCGTTTCATCCTTGTGACCTCCACGAAGAGGTTCTCTAGCTGACGTGAGACGGGATAGTCGTGCCAATGCACGGAAGGAATCGTTGGATGCAGTCGATGAACCACATCGTTTCTGTCGGCCTCCCGCACCCATGAGGAAGCCCATCCACATAACCTGCAAAGAATCTTGACGTCCATGTTGTCCTCGCTCCTGACGTAGAAATCTCGAGGAGTCGGCGTACAACCCGGCGTCTCGCACGCGTAAAAGTCCGTGCCCCACGCACGCATGGGCGGGCTATGCCGACCGATCCTCCGGCACAGAACTTCGTCGCAACCTCGCTCCCTGTAGATGACCACTACGGTGTTGACCTCTAGCAGGGACAGATCCTGGCCGATGACCATTGCAATGCTCTCCCAAATGTTCGCAGTCTTGTCAACGGCAATTCGTTCGATCATTCGGGAGAACGCATGGGTGATTTGTCCCGGCAACGTAGCAGCTCCAGCGAACGCTACAGCGAAATCAAAGCAATCGCTGTAAAGCGTCGTCAAAAGATGCCCGGAGTCTTTCGGTTGTACATACCGAGCGACGAGGTCCTTCACGTCGAGGAAGGATTCCTTGTCACGCATCACCGAGGAACATGTTCCAAGAAGTAACCCTCGCCAGCCACCTCTGGAGACGGGGGTGGAGTCATACCAACCGTCCTCGTCTGGCTTACGAGCGTCGTTCCTCGCAGTTTCTGAGGCGACTCTCATCGCCTCTGTCAACTTCTGACCGAGAAACGTCAGCAAGATTTCGCTAGTCAACCTCGTGCACGCAATTCCGTCCTTGTCCACTCCGTATTGAAGTTTCCCGTCACCCATGGAATGGGTGTCGATGAACACGAACAAGTTCGTGGGAACGTCGTTGCATATCGACTCTTCAACGAACGGTAGAGCGGTTTCGAACTTCTTTCGTGCGCTCTCCTCCCCACCGAACCTCAGGGAAGCATGAAGGAAGAACAACTGCCAAGGTCGGTACGTCTGCCGAGCGAGGCAATAAGTGGGAAGGGTGCTCACGTTGTTCACGGCATTGACGTATTGGTTACGCAGGTCGCGTTCGACAGAACGTCGCATGTAATCGTCAAGTAGTGACCCTAGGGACAACGAACAGACTAGCAGTGGCCATGTCAGTTTCGACCTCTTCCTGCCCCCATATCCTGTGAATCCGTACTGCGCGGAGACGTGTTTCAGCATGAATGACGACCGGAGGTGGTGATGCGACCTTCGTCACGTACCGGAAACTGTCCGGATATGGGCCCAGTGCGTTCGCCCTGGTGGCGACGCCATTCCTTGGGTTCACAAACGATACAAAAAAAGTCGACCTGTGTATCCAAGCTCCCCACCCATATACATCCAGGGCCGTCCTTATGCGTCTGCTCGCACATGTAACTCCCGCAACTGACGCAGCGATTGATCTTTCCGCCCATGTAATCTCCGCAAAAGTTACAGTAACACTTCGGTGCGACCAGCGGCTGCGGTGTTTCTGTGTAGACATTTAGCGTGGATAACGTTCTATCTACCTGAACCTCTCTCACCAGCACGTGAACTGATACGCTGCTCGTCGTGAGCAGGACTGACAGTTTCATTTAACCTTTGTCTTTTCGCGTTCTTCTGTGTTCGCGGCCGGAGATTCATGGTGACTGTCCTTTCGGGAACGTCGTCGTCTGAGCTTTCCTTTAAACGATTCATGACTCGGATGTCCACCTGGCTTCCCATTGTTCTATTGACACTCTTTGCTTTGAGCTTTCGCGTGTATTATGGTGGCTAAGATCTCGTGTCACTTCACTTTTCTGGCGGTGAAAAACCAAGCGTCGGTTAAAACGTCATTCGCTAATCGTGTTTGCTCTGGCATTTCAACCTTTTGTGATTCCGAGCGGGTCGCCGAGAACATTTCGAACCGATCACGTGGTGGTTGGAGTTGTTTGGGACCCCACTTTCTACTAGTGGCGGCGGCGACAGAAATTCGTCCACTTGCAAGACCATGTCGTCCTCTTTGTGAAGCATCGCCTGCATTATCTGGGGGGACATTAAGGTGTGCTTTGGCGAATTCGCACCCAACACCAAACTTGAGACCGTGGTCGAACATGCGATTGGGCAATTCAGGCCCGGCCGCCAGTATTGCTCGAAGGAACTACCACCATTGCACTGGACTGCTTACAACGCTTATGACGAACAAGTACACGTCAGTAATTGGGGCAGCGTCCATGTCTTCGGGACACGCTGCAGGTCATTTACAAGACGCGACCGGACGGGAGTCAGCTACACATCGTTGTTGGTTTGTGATCCTTGTTGTTCGTGTGCACATGCATGGCGGTGACTCTGTTACGCAGACCAGGGTTTCGTCGACGTTCATTGCTTTGCACTGGGAGCGCTCTCCCGAGTTTACTATGAAGTACCATGCCAAACGAATCGATCCCCCACGCGTTAAAGGAGGCGATCAAAGAGCATGACGAGCAATTCAATCTGTCTGTTGCGCACATGTTGTAGAAAGTTCCGGACAAAGAAATGTTGAAAGACCATCTGGACGCGAAGGGGTCGGGGGTGTGATTGGGACACGAGAACGCTAACATGGGCCAGCTCCTTGCAGAGTTTGCGTTGAATCACAGGTCGTGCA
>JBBPTK010000132.1:0-26278 GCA_038094135.1 Spongiforma cf. squarepantsii | reverse complement strand
GATGTGGTCGATTATGGACAACGATGCGCCGAAAGTAGCGAGGGACGTGTATAAGCATCTGTTTAGGGATGGCAAGGTTCCAGACACGAGGGAGGCTGCGGAAGCATTGCATCACGCTGTCGTGCGTCTGCGCGATGAGGACAAGGCGTCGTTCTCTTCTTGGGTTCCTTTTATCCATGTTGGTCGGTAGATAGCATTCATTATCTCCTCAATGAGCCCATTTAGTATGCTACCTAAATACACAAGGAAGTCGCCGGCGATGGTACGTGAAATGTACAGGATCGTTGTACTGATACATTATCGATGCGCGGGGCAAAGTTAAAACCAAAGATAATGACGACTTGACAAACACACGCATCGGGTGCGATCGTAGGAGACCCGTCGAAGCCAATGGCACGAGTAACAACGAAACGGGATATGGATCGTGCATGACGCCAACGCTAAAATGGCTGAGTGAGCGGCGCCGACCAGGTCGAACAAGAAGACTTAGACCGCTTAGGCGAATGCGCTGAGCCCAACGCGCGTGTTCCAACGCCAGCGCCACCTTCCCAACCTAGGAATCGCTCGCTCGTGGTGCTGTACTCAACGTCGTTCTCGAAGCCTAGCAACTCGTCCTCATTATCCCATGCGCCAATTGCACGCCGCATGTGTGCCTACACGGTGATGAACAAAATCCGATTCAATTTCGGGTTCAAGAAGAACCAGTGCGAGGACCGAAGTAATGCACCGTCTCTGCGCTTCAGACGGACGTGGGGAAAGTCGGAACGTAGCGGTGATTCGTCGTTGCTGCCGGTGCTGCTATGATCACGCAAGAATATGCGAGGATTTCGACGACCTTTTCAACACTACGGAAACCAGTATCATGTGGAGGAGAAGAGGACATGTCGACGTCATATTCGTCAAACTCGAATGTGGCCTCATCGCCGACATCGTCTGAAGAGTATTCGTCACAGACGGCAGCGAGATCGTCCTCGTCATCGAAATGGTCATTGGCGCGGGGTTCGAATCGACATCGGGTGAGTAGGAGAACACCTGACGGTCGTTGAGCCCGATGCGTCGTCCAATTTGCGATAAGGGGAAGAGTGAGTGCCCGATTGGGCTGGACAAAGGGGTGATGAGGATGAGGACGGAGGAAGAGATGAAATAGGACGGAGGAAGAGATGAAATTGGACGAAGTGGGTGGGTAGTGACACCGCCACGGCGGCTCAGGGTGCTGAGGAGTTGAGGACACTGGCGCCGCTCTTTTCTTTCCGGAAATAGGCGGGAGGAACGTCGGAACACTCGTGGTCTGGAAAGGCGATGTTGAGTGCGCTATGAGGAGGTAGAGGGTCTGGCGAGAGTCCATGGGGCCGAATGGGGTTTCTTCAGGCTCGCGGTCGAGCCATGAAGGAGAGAGGGCGAATGAGACAGCTCGTCGTTGCATGCGTACTCGAGGGATTTGGAAAGCTTCTTGTTCGCGTTTGAAGTTCTTTCAACTATAAGCTTCTATTTTGGTGTGCACGGAGCACTCTGGGCCCTCGTGGGTGCGAGGGTGCCGAGGCGGGTTAGCTCAGGAACTCTATGTGCTTCATCGTCGTTGAGGATGGCGAGCCACTTGGACGATGATGTTGTAGTAAATCATTCACTCGTACGCTACGCTTACATAATACGTAGCTGTCACTGTACCTTGTCCGTTATCGCGAATAACATCTGCCGCCTCGTCACGTCTCACCCGCAAGCACTTTCGGCATACGACTTTTCAACAGATGATGGCGGTGGGAGGAGAGGTTCGGGGTTCGGTGCTCTTGCCAAGACAGTTGCGAGTTATAAAACAAGGTTCTTTGTACAAGTTGTCGTAGCGGTGCTCGGGATAACCTTACATAACCACACTCTATAGGGCATAGAATGAGTGTAGTCGAGTCCAAAGGTTCAAGGGTCGTAATACTGTCGTCCGTGGAGATTTCCGACTGGCGTCGTTGAGTGAACGATGGGTGTAGAAATCGATCAGGTCTGTCGTTTCGCGCTAGTGTCTGTCACCGCCAGAATAGATGCTAATTTTGCACCTTGGTATTTGATACGTGACCATGTTTCATTTCCACCAACGTCGCCGTTTGCATACTGACAGTCTTACCCGTCTCTTCACACCTCCATGTCGTGCTCGGCTAGTACTACGGACTTTGCCGCACAACGTGTGCCCGCTCTATGTGGTCTTCAAAGGTATGCCGAATGGGACGACGTAGTATCTGTTCATCCCACGAAGCTGACAACCGTATCTCAGCTAAAATGGCGAATATGCATGCTCTTCGAAGCAAAGAGGCATACGATCTAGGTGCACGTTGCAAAAGTTCGGCTCGAGCGGGCATGTCGAGTCAGATCCGCTGGTGTGCTCGACTCAAGCCAATGGTGGCCCGGTCTCTACGTTTTTCGTGCGTGCAAAAGCAGCGCGACGCGTACAGTACTTTCGGGCAGTGCTGGATGGATGTGACCGCATAATTACATGAATCTCAGCAAGTGCGGGAGGAGAGGTTGGGTCGGCTCGTCAGGGAAGCGTTGGTGTGTGGCAATGGCACGATCTGCGTCATCTTGACGACTGATTCTACCCACCAGGAAGGGCAAACTCGCCTATATACACGTACCCTCCTTCATCCGCCCCATATTGTACATACAGTACATATAACAAATGGCTTCTCAGACTGGTCCTTCAGCCCATCTGGATCCCATGGATGATCCACAAGCGACGTCTACGTAGAGAGCAACGATACGTACAATCCGTTCGAGCAGTCAAGGACTTTGAGGTGGAGAGTGCGTGCTCCATTCAGAAGGCCAGCGTACTGAGTCCGTAGTGTCAGTTGTTTCATATATGCTCCCCTTCTTTACTGTGTACCGACATGAAAGCGATGTAGTACGACCGTTATGAGACAAACTACAGATCGAATGAACACGAATGGGATGGATAGTACTCGAACTGTTCCCAGTCACTCTTTGGTGTTGTTCGTGCACGCCAACAAAGGATTCAGAGCAAGAACCGTCAGTATGTACGCGGGCGTGCTCGAGAGGTGTTTTGCACATGCGAAACGGTCCGCATGCACATGTGCAGTACTCTCCAAGATGATGCGGGAGGGCAAAGGGCAGACAAGATTGCAAGTAGGAGAAGATGGTAGACGTGGCGAGACAGGAGAATCGACAACGAGACAAGTTCGCCAAAAATGGTACTACATGAGCCGATGCAAAGTCCATTCGTTACCAACAGTCTGTAGAAAAATACAAACGGCGATAATATGAGGTAGCACAAAGAAATAATAGTCTGCAAACAAGATAAATTGGTGGGACTGATACCGTCTACCGACCGAAATGAATAAAAGGAACCCAAGAAGTGAATGGCACCTTGTCTTCGTCACGCAAACGTGCCACCGCACGGTGCAGCGCTTCTGCGGCCTCCCTGGTATCTGGAACCTTGCCATCCCTAAATAAATACTGGTAAACGTCCCTCGCCACCTTTGGCGCATCCTTGTCCATGATCGACCACATCGTCGCAATGACACCACCGTATCCAGCGAGAAGCATTCCCGCAGCAAGATGCACTGACTCCTCTGATAGTTTTTCATCTCCTTTTGCAGTCTCACAAGCAGAGAGGAAAGCGAGTCCACCTTGTTGGCGCGACAGCCGAATGATGTCCGAGAGTTTTAAGCGACGGCAGTCTGCGAGACAGAGTCCACTGTCGAGTGGGTGGTCGGAATCTTGCACGCCGTGACACGCAAAATGAACCCAGTGTGCACCGGCCATCTTTCCCGTAACATCCTCGAATGTACCATCGGAGTCCTCCGTCGTTACAAATTTGGAATCGTCGGACAGCGCCTTGATGGTATCAATCTCGCGCTTCACCCCAAACAGACGAGATTTACCATCGGATGGAGGCTGGGGAACAGTGAGTAGACAGATGTTGGATGGATGCAAGGGAGCGTCTGTCTCAGTCGAGGGTGTAATCGCACTTAGTGTTGGTACGTAGGAAGATATGGCAAAATCAGAAAGCTTTGGACTCGCGGGAGACGATCCGTAAATACCGGCAGCATGAATGGGCAAAAAGGAAAATGGACCTATTGGGCACCAAAAGATACGGGGCATCTTCCCCACTTGAGAAGGCTGACTCTGAAAACGCGACGTTAGTGAAGAAACACTTTCCCGTTGGAAAAACTCGTGTCAATCGACGTACGGAAAAACCGAGAGCACCGAGAATCGGATTGATGACATTGCGCCACAGGAATCCGAGAACAAGGTGAAACCTATCATGGGCCTTGACGTTTGCAAGTCTACCTTCTCTGTCGACGGCACTCTCTCCGGACAACGCGAGCAGTGATAGATCGTCATTTGGAATGGTAAGACATTTGTTGTCCAACAGCAAGTGGTGCATCCGCTCTACGTGGCGATAGGTAACTGCGGAAAGGGGGACAAGGATGACACTGCCTAAGTCTGCCATGACGATCAATGCGTCACATCGTTTGGCGCTGGCATTGAGGTAAACAACCGGACCAGAAGTTGCGAGGGAAGCGAGTTGATCGATGGTTTTTGGAAGCATGAAACGATCAAAACCTGGTAGGGATCGTATCTGGTCGAGAAGCTTGTCTCGTCTCAGAGCAAGGGTGTGGTGTATCTGAATCACATCCTCAAGTGACCGAGAACTAGAACCAAGTGTGTCCTCTATGACATCCGGTGCTGTCTGATCACGGGAACTGGCACTTTCCAACTGCCTCGAGGTCTGCTCGAACTCGTTAGCAAGGGATGGATGGGTGACACGAAGAAGATCAACAGGGGTGCGAAGTTGGAGGAACTGATTCCAGACAATTGAGCGTCCTTGTTCGAGCCACTCGACTGCAATATCAGGATAGCCAGCATCGAGTGCAGCCGCGGCGGCTTCTCGTGCTATACCAGCAGCATCGATAAGTACGCGATGACGCTCTTTGAGTGGAAGGCCCATCCATGCCAACTGCGGGAGAAGATTGAGTGCTGTGGTATATGCATGAAGGATAGTTTCGGAATTTCCTTGAATGTGCCATTCAGACCGAATCCAGCTACGAGCAGCAATGAAGCGGACAAAAGTTGGACCCATAGAAGACTGAGCTGCAGCTGAAAAATGGGAAATTGCAATGGAGATATGAGATGGATCACGAGAATGGTTGAAACGGAGAGTGAATGAATTGCCCAGATTGTTCAGCAGACTTGGTTTGACTGGATGGTTGTCAGGAGTATGACGGATGGCTTCCTCTTGAGTGGAAACCGATTTCATGATGTCCGCGACGTCACCGAGTCGTTCAAAGCGACTCAATAACGAGCAGCCCAGACTGTTGAGCCTCCTTGGTTTGTCTGGGTGGCTGTCAGGAGTGAGACGGACGGCCTCCTCCTGAGTCGAAACAGATTTCGTGATGTCTGTGACATCACCGAACCGTTCAAAGCGACTCAATAGTGAGTTTCCCAGATTGTTAAGCTTTGTTGGTTTGTCTGGATGGCCATCAGGAGTAAGACGGACAGCCTCCTCTTGAGTCGAAATCGATTTTGTAATGTCCGCGACGTCACCGAGCCGTTCAAAGCGACGAAATAATGAGTTTCCCAGACTGTCGAGCCGACTTTGTTTGTCAGGATGGCCATCAGGAGTAAGATGGACGGCCTCCTCTTGAGTCGAAACCGATTTTATGATGTCCACGGCATCACCGAGCTGTTCAAAGCGACGATATAACGAGTTTCCCAGACTGCTGAGCAGAGTCGGTTTGTGTGGATGGCCGTCAGGAGTAAGACGGACGGCCTCCTCTTTCATCAATACCGATTTCGTGATGTCCGCGACGTCACCGAGCCGTTCAAAGCGACTCAATAACGAGGAGCCCAGACTGTTGAGCAGATTTGGTTTGTCTGGATAGCTGTCAGGAGTAAGATGGACGGCCTCCTCTTTCATCAATACTGATTTCGTGATGTCCGTGACGTCACCGAGCTGTTTAAAGCGACCAGATAATGAGGAGCCCAGGTTGTTGAGCCTCCTTGGTTTGTCTGGGTGGCCATCAGGGGTAAGACGGACGGCCTCTTCTTGAGTCGAAACCGATTTTGTGATGTCCGCGACGTCACCAAGCCGCTCAAAGCGACGAGATAACGAGTTTCCAAGATTGCTGAGCAGACCTGGTTTGTCTCGATGGCCGTCAGGAGTAAGTCGGACAGCCTCCTCTTGAGTCGAAACCGATATCGTGATGTCCGCGATGTCACCGAGCTGTTCGAAGCGTTTCAATAACGAGATTCCCAGATTGCTAAGCCTGCTTGGTTTCTCTGGATGGCCGTCAGGAGTAAGACGGACGGCCTCCTCTTGAGTCGAAACCGACTTTGTAATATCCGTGACGTCACCGAGCCGTTCAAAGCGACGAAATAACGAGTTTCCCAGATTGTTGAGCCTCCTCGGTTTGTCTGGATGGCCGTCAGGAGTAAGACGGACAGCTTCCTCAAATATTGAAACCAATTTCGTGATGTCTGCAACGTCACCAAGCTGTTCAAAGTAACTTAATAACGAGTTTCCCAGATTGTTGAGCCGACTTGGCTTGTCTGGATGGCCGTCAGGAGTAAGACGGACGGCCTCCTCTTGAGTCGAAACTGATTTCATGATATCTGCGACGTCACCGAGCTGTTCAAATCGACGAGATAACGAGTTTCCCAGACTATTGAGCCAACTTGGTTTGTCTGGATGGCCGTCAGGAGTAAGACGGACAGCTTCCTCTTTCATCGATACTGATTTCGTAATGTCCACGATGTCACCAAGCCGTTCAAAGCGACGAGATAACGAGTTTCCCAGATTGTTGAGCAGACTCGCTTTGTGTGGATGGCCGTCAGGAGTAAGACGGATAGCCTGCTCTAACATCGAAACCGATTTCATGATGTCCACGACGTCACCGAGCCCTTCAAAGCGACGAAATAACGAATTTGCTAGATTATTGAGCCAACTTGGTTTGTCTGGATGGCCGTCAGGAGTAAGACGGACGGCCTCCTCTTGAGTCGAAACCGATTTCGTGATGTCCGCGACATCACCAAGCCGTTCAAAGCGACTACACAAGGAGACGCCAAGAGCGATCAAGTATCTCGGCTTGTCTGCATCACCATTGGGAACAAGCAGCACCACTTCATCCAGTACCGAAACAGCTTCCTCGATGTAGACCAACTCCCCGTGCTCTCGAAACCGACTCCACAATAGGATCCCCAGCCGAGCTAGAAGTTCGGGGTACCGCGGATTCCAATGCGACGCCGTGTGTGACACAACCCGTATCCTGTCTATGACATGGGTGGTATCCACGCTGTCTGATGTTTCCGATTCTTTTGCATGCAACGGCACACAGACGTTGGTCAACTGTAGCCCAAGTCGCCCCGCTCGGTGCGTATAGCTGCCTGCCGGCGCGAGTTCCACTACCCTGTCCAGTAAATACGTCGCCTCTATCTTGTCCGTATCGTCACCTCTCTTTTGGAAGCGCGCTAAAAGAGCGATACTGAGTCCGAGCAAAGTCGTAACATGGTCTGGGTGACTAGGAGCCTGAAGACGCAGTGCATCCCGATACAAGACGATGGGCACATCCAGATCAAGATAGTTGTTGTGGACTTGACAGTGGATAAACTTTGCGTCTGCCAAATTAAATAACGCGGCAGAGCGCTTGGGGTCATCCATAGGGTAGTTATCGCAAACTTGTTCGAAACACTGGGTAGCCTTGTCCAGATGTGTTTGATCCTGATCCTGCTGACCCTGTCGGTAGCACAAAAGAGCGTCATGTCCTTCATCTGTGAGCTCTTCAGCCTCACTCTTTATGACAGGCGTGGGCGGCTATCATTATGTTGTAACAGTTACGACAAGTGTATGTGACATAAACCACCTGCCCACCTGAACCCCCATGTTGCAGTTACTTCCTTCGCAGTTACGTCGCTCGGCAGTGATCCTTAGCGACAGACAGGATGATACCAATTCATCCTTGGAATCGAGAAACCTGATGGCTAGAATAACGCGTGAGACAGTAAGACATAGTGGTGAATGGAATGACTGACGCTGGAGACACTCATTGCGATCAAGTATCTCTTGTACGGAAATCTCACATCGCCTGAGTAATTCGCCACGACCGAGCCTCGGACCTTGCTCAAAGGATGCATAAACCTGGAACAAAACCACAGACGACCACGTTGATGGCCTGGAATCCCATTCAGCTAAGGTAGAGAGAAATGGAAAAGATGGAGACGGACAAAAGGATCTCATCGTCCCATTCTGCGACGTCCCTGCCTATAGATACGGTCTTGTTCGACGTTTCGATGCTCATTCCATCGAATTCTACAACGATGTAGAATCCTGCTGGAAGTCGACGAAGTCCGCGTGTAAGATCTGTGGCATGCATGCCTATGCGAGTATCAGTAATTTGTCCTCACTGCGAAGGACAGCCACATACGAGTTATAAAGGTGTGCTCGCATTTTGTTGAATGAACTTCGGGGATCTCTTCTTGCGGTCCCTCGAATGGTACGCCAGTAGGAGTAGAGTGAGAATACATATTCCTTAGATTGAGCACGAAGGCGCAAATATGCCTGAAAAATGCAGCTAAGGCGGTAGTGCAATTGCTGATGAACGTATTCATGAGTAGAGTGAAGGGGATAGAGCGGAGAGCTGAGAAGGTTGAATTCTAGTGTCTCGCATTTATGGGACAGAATGTTGTGTCGCCTCATGGAAAGCCCTGCTATCATCCACTGTGTGAGATGAAGTTTGCATGAGCACGCAGTGCCTTGGATGCGTGAATCCGCCGAGAAGCCATTCCTGTGGCCAGAAAGAGGGCTTCCATTTAGTCTGGTGACCAGACCTGTCTATGAGGTTGTGCGTCGATAGACGGTCTGGTAATCAATTTCGTTGAGGCGCAAAGGGGGTTGCGGAGATTGATCGAAACACGTGATGGATAACCCTGATTTGGACTCTAGAGTAATTGTAAGTAGGAATAAGTCACCCTGTCCAACTGATCGAACTCATGAATCGAATCGAAATGCTGCCACCGACGAATACGATCCTATTCCACACTCGACCGTCGTGGTGCCTCAAACAAACTATGATGTCAAAACGTCGAAGTTACACGATTCTTACTGGCACACTTTGTGCCACGAGCATACATGGATTAAACTTGAGCTTGGTCGGACCTCATTCGTCTGGGCATGATCACAGCGATGTGAACGGGGCACGATGTCCGAGGCGTGGTGTAGAAAGTGCCTCTGGAATGACCAGGTACTACCGTACTAGAAGGTTATCAAGTCATAACTACTCACAGGATCTACAGCAGCGACGACAAATTCATGGCGAAAGCAGGGATTCGAACTGTAATTTACCAGCTTCCAACAGTGTTCATCTCATCCACGATACATATCGCGTCCTTTACCATCCAGTGTTTACTACATCTCAGGGTCGGAACACATGGTCTAAGTCATGCAAAAATTAGTAAAGAGGGTGGAACGGACTCGTCAATTGCTCGGCTTGGGTGAGTAATCGATTCTTTCTGTAACGACCTTTCTATAACGACCTTCGTCATCGCCTTAACTGAGATCGTTAAGGTCCTTCATCCATGTCGTTCGTGTTTCGTAGATTCGCCGCCTCCTCTGCCGCCACCGCAGTAGCATCTTCTCCTACCAAGTGCATATGATGTTCTCCTCGGGGGAACGCGTTGCTGAACTGAACCCGACAGCAACGTGTTTGTACATTCTCGTCCAACTTGATGTTCGATGTCTCCCCTCAGTCGCGTCACACTTTGATATCCCAGTAGAATCGAAACTAGCCGGTCGGATCGTGTTCAAATTCTATGACAACACGGTCCCACTCACGACGCACTACCTCCACAAGTTAGAGATACAGAGAAGACTGGTTACAAGGGCAGCATGTTCCACCAAGGTTCGTTTTCGCACGTATCCTTTCCGTGCTCTTCCAATTGCCAGCCTGTATGCAGTTCACCATTTCAAGGCGGCGACTCTCACTCGGCACAACGGCACGGGTGGCCTGTCAGTCTATGGCGGGCGTTTCGAGGGTGGGTGATTCTCGTTCTTGCTCGCCTTAATTCTTACCTGTGTGTAGATGAACACTTTGTGCACAAGCACGAAAAGCTAGTCTCTTCTCGATGGCTAATGCACGTCCTGACATGAACGGTTCTTAGATGGACCCAAATTCTCTCTCCTCGATTGACTCGATGAAGACTGGTGACCACTCGCACTGTTCTTCATCACAACGGCCCTCACCTCTTCGCTCAATGGCAAACATATTGTGTCCGGTGAGGTCGTCGAGGGCATGGACGTCGTCCGTGTGGTCGAGTCCAAAGGTTCGAAGGTTGGAACACAGTCGTCCGGGGTGGAGATTTCCGACTATGACATTGTCCAGCAATCAGGTCTGTCGCTTCACGTTAGTGTATGTGACCACCAGAGCAATAAATGCCAGATTTTCACCTCGACATTGAGGATATATTAAATCATATCCGCTCATCATGACCATGTTTCATTACTACCATCGTCGTCGCTTCCGTTTTCGTGCATACGGTTTTCATGTCCCCGGGCCTCATTACGCATCTCATTACGCTCAGCGTGCTTCCACACCAGGAACCTTTCTCATTCCAGAAACCACTTTTATCTCTCATGATGCGGGTGGAAAATGGTGCCCAGCGCTGTTCTCTTCGTTCCGAACCTATCTCACGTCGCTATCAGATGACGGATGTGATTCATGCCAAAGGATCATATATATTTATCTCCAGCTCACGACGATGGATCTCGCTGCAGACGCAGATTTCCTTGAGAATCAGGACCTGCCTTCGCCGTATGTTTCAACCTTGTCCGTCATGATAACCAGATGTTCGAAAGTACCCTGCCTGTTGACTAAGACGAGATCTAGGGTCACATTGCTGTGTATGCGAAAGCAGCCAGCAACGCGGTGCGCCGTGCCAGATTCGATGGAGTGGAGATTCTCAGCGCAACTTGGTGCTTTGCCAGATTAGTTCCTCCGCACAGTATCCAACGAGTCCACGGACGAATGGGGTGAGCAAGGTCGGACGAGATTCCTGAGAGAAGTCATAGATGCTGTGGATATCGTCGGTGAAGACCGGGTTGCCGTTCACCTCAGTCCATGAACACCTTACCACCGCGCTGCGTGACGAGCACCCAAGCTGACCTACCCCCTTCAACTAGCATCAGTCAGCGTATGCTGTATGCAGTCCGAGTAAATGTACGAGACTGCATGTAGCGGTTGTGTAATCAATTTGTATGAGTCTGTGGGAGTCCGAGTTCGGAGAGTAGGTATTCGGCTTCAGATATGGGACGAGTTTGTAAAATCGGCGTCGCTCGCTGTTGAGAAAAGTGGAGGGGATGTTGAGGTCCCAGTTGAGCGTTATGACGATAATTGATTGCGCACAAGAATCAAATAGATTCAACTTTTGCGATGAGGGCCAATGCATTACCATTAGGGGGAAGCCTGGATCAAGTGCTATGTAGAAAATACAAGTGTAACACCTACATTAATGTTGAGAGGACAAAAGAAAAAAAAAGGGTCAGGTGTTCGCAAAACATAGGTCCACCGACCGAAATGAATAAATGGAACACAAGAAGAGGGTGACACCTTGTCCTCGTCGCGCAAATGTACCACCGCCCGATGGAACACTTCTGCAGCCTCCCTAATATCCGGAACCTTGCCATCCCTTGCTACCTTTGGCGTATTTCTGTCCATGATTAACCAGTGTTGCAATGACACCACCGTATCCAGCAAGAAGCATCCTTGCAGCCAGATGCACCGATTCCTCCGACAATTTTTCATCCCCTTTGTGGTTTGACAAGCAGAGAGGAAGGGCAGTCCACCTTGCGGGCGAGACAGCTGGATGACCTCTGAGAGTTTCGTACGACGGTGGTTTGCGAGGCAGAGTCTACTGTTGAGTGGTTAGGAATCTTGCACGCCGTGACATGCAAAATGAACCCAATAAGTATTGACCATCTTGACCATCACATCCTCGACGGTGCCAGAGTCAGACTACGAATCTGGAGGCTTGGGACAATCTTTAGATATGATCGAGTTCGACCCGAACATTTGGTAGCACAGATCGACTGTCAGTCGAGGGCAGGAGAACAGTGGGAATGTGGAGACGGAAGGTGTCCGTCGCGGTGGATGGTGTGAGTGCAGATAGACTTGGTATGTAGGACGATATTGCGAAGCCGAAAGGTTTTGCATCGTGTCGAGCACGTGTGCCATGATACAGACCGGCAGCATGAACAGGCAAAAAAAAGTAAACGAACCAGTTTGGCACCAAAAGACGCGGCGCATGTTCTCGACTGCCGAAGATTAGGGTTAGGACTCCATTGCAGCGCGGGGGCTTGCCTCTCATTGTAAAAAAATGCGTCTCGCTCCTCGTCCGCCCAAGAAGTTTCTCCAAAGTACAGCTGCCATCTCCGCGTAACCTTTGACGAGTTCCAAATCCATACTCATGCCCAGACCGGATCACTGTTCCTTGAATATTTTCATGTGCCACGTCGTGAGTTTCTCTGGTGCTCTCGCTCTTCTTCTGCTGTCACATACACGGAAGGGGATGGGAACATATCCGGGGGTGGAACAGGAGAGGGAAAATACCGGGAAACGTATTTGTTGAAATCGGCGCAGTGTTTGGTTTCGGACGGGGATATGAGTCGGACGTCGAACTTCATGGAGAAGAAACGCCAGGCTGAAGAATAGAATGGATGCATTCAGAATCACTCCATGTACATGAGGAGCAGGAAGCGCGCGTGAGCGGAATTGGTGACGGTAAACCAGGATTAAAAGATCGGGGGAGGAGCGCATTCTATCGGCGTGTGCGGCCTGAGACAAACGACACCAAAGTCGGCTTCCTGGTCCGCTCATGTCAAACAAAGAGTCTCGGAGAACTGTACCCAAGAGCGCATACAAAACCAAGAAAAAAGGCGTGTAGTGATGTAGATATCAACCATCGAAGGACACTTGCTGAGCATGTTTTCTAAGATAATTACGGTGAATGACTTCAAAACGACGTGGAAAATTGCTGTCGTAAACTCTCTTTCCTCTTCATCACTGCTTGACCTCACCCGGGATTCGACGGACTTGTCACATTCATGTCGTTCGTGTTTCGTGGATTCGCCACCACCACCACCACCACCACCACAGCAGCAGCATTTTCTGCTACCAAGTGCGTATGATGATCTTCTCGAGGGAACGCATTGCTGAACTGACCCTCAGGAACGTTGTACGTTCTCGCCTACCTTGATGTTCAGTGTTTCCCCTCAGAGTAGCATCAAAACAGGCCAGTCGGATCGTGGTGACGGCACTGTCCCACTCACGGCGCGCAACTTCTGCGGGTTGGCAGAGGCAGCAGGTTCCACCGAATCATACCCGAGGTTCGTCTTTGTGCATGTTCTTTCGACGCTCTTCCAATTGCTGACTTGTGTGTAGTTCATCATTCAAAGTGGCGACCTTACTCGACACAACGGCACGTGTGACCTATCGATCCATGGTGAGTGATTCAAGGGTGGGCAATTCTCGCTCTCGCTCGACTTAAATCTTACCTGTGCGTAGATGAAAACTTTGTGCGCAAACGCGAAAAGCCGGGTCTCCTCTTGATGGTTAATGCAGGTCCCAATATGGACGGTTCTCAGGTGGTCCCTCATTCTCTTCTGTTTGACCCGACTAGGACTGATGACCATTCGCACAGCTCTTTATCATAACAACCGTCACTTGGCTCAATAGTAAACATGTGTTTGTCGAGGTCGTCGAGGGCATGGACGTACAGTCGAGTCCAAAGGCTCGAGGGCCGGAATGCCGCGGTTCAGGGATATCTCCGGCCATGGCGTCGTCGAGTGAACGTTGGGTGTAGAAATCGATCAGGTCTGTCGCTTCACACTTCACAATAGACGCTAGATTTTTACCTTGATATTGACGATATATTAAACGATATCCAGCTCATCGTGACTATGCTTCATTACCACCATCGTCGTCCCTTGCCCACCGAGAGTCTTGCCCGTCTCTTCACACCTCTGCGTCGTGCCCGTCCCAGCATCCTGTACTACAGACTTGCCGCACGTCATATACCCACTTATGAGTGTTGTATCGTGGACTCAAGAGGTATGCCGAACGGGACAACGTAGGCTGGATGTATTATCTGTTCATCCCACGAAGCTGACAACCGAACCTCAGCTAAAATGGCCAATATGCACACTCTTCGAAGCAAAAAGACATGATCCTCGCGCATGTTGCAAAAGCCCAGCTCGAGGGGCATGCCGAGTCAGATTCGCCGGTGTGCTCGACTCAAGCCACTTGTGTCTAGTCGCTCTACGTTTTCGTGTGTGCAAAAACAGTGCGACGCGTACTTTCAGGCGGTGCTGGACGCATATGACCGCATGATCGCTTGCAAGTGCGAGAAGAGAGAGTTTGAGTTAGGTCGGCTCGTCGGTATGTGTGTGGCAATGGCCGTGTCATTCAAACGATTGATTCTACCCACCAGGAAGGGTAAACTCGCCTGCGCACGCGTAGTCTTTCAAATCAACTCATTACTACGAGACTCAATGTTCCTCTTAAAATCAAGGTGCTTTCACTCACGAACTATGCGCAAATCAATCAATCAAAATGGATGAATGAAATACACCTCGATCACAAGGGATGTACATAGGGACCATGGTATTAGCACCTCATATTGGACAGTCACTTGGTGCGCTAGACCATGAGAGTGGAAAAAAAGGATGTGACCGCTCTTCTGTCAAGGAGCACAACATCAATGAGGCTGAGGGCTCATTGCAGGTGAAAGTCAAACCGATTACTAGCCTACGAACTCGTATAACTGTCATGAGAACTGAGGGGGCGTTCGAACCTAGGTGCTTTTGTCCAGAAATCGCTGCTGAGGAAACGAACCTTTTCCGCGAATGGAAGAAATAATTTGGTTTGATCGATATTTGAGCTCACTGGCAAGTCTCGTGATTGGACAAATTATGTTGCCAGCTTTGTCGTAATTGGCCTCGGAATTGACGAGCTGAACTGGACATGGATGACGCTGCAAACCCCAAATAATTCCCGCGCATTAGAAATAACCTCCGCGCGTTAGAAACAATTCCCGCGCGTTAGAAATAAGTTATATCCCTGCGCGTTAGAAATACATTAGGTGTAGGCACTTCAGATTGTGGAAAATTTGTACAGTAATAATAGGTATTATAGGTATTACGAACTATGGACAGCAGCGGCAGCTGGTGGGGAAGTCGACGACACGGGCGGATCGCATCATTTGCGGGTTCAGGTAACCCGTGCGGGTCAGCGCGGGTCAGGGTACCCAATACCCATTTACAGACCCGCCCCTGAACTAGTAGGGCGAGAAGATGGCGACGACGTCACTGCGTCGTCGCGCTGACGTCGTCGTCGTCACCACGCTCGTTGCAGCACGAGGGCGACAGGTGGAAGCAGGGTGGGCCGAGAGAGAGGGAGGGAGAGGGCGTGATGACGAAGGCGACAACGACGACGTCACCGCGTCATCATTGCGCTGACGTCGTCGTCATCGTCGTCGCCTTTGTTGCGACGTGAAGGCGAAGGCGAGGGTGAGAGGTGGAGGCAGGGGGTAGGCCGAGAGGGAGGGAGAGGACGAGATGACGAAGGCGACGACAACGATGTCACCGCGTCATCATTGCGCTGACATCGTCGTCGTTGCCGCCGCCTTCGTTGTGGTGCGAGGGCGAAGGCGAGGGTGAGAGGTGGGCCGAGAGGGAGGGAGAGGACGAGATGACGAAGGGCACGATGACGACGACGATGTCACCGCGTCATCATCGCGCTGACATCGTTGTCGTCGCCGCCGCCTTCGTTGTGGTCCGAGGGTGACAGGTGGAGGCGGGGGGTGGGCCAAAGGAGAGGGAGGGGAGAGACAACGAAGACGACGAAGACGACGTCATTGTACAGACGTCGTCGTCGTTGTCGCGTTCGTTTCAGCGCGAGGGCAAAGGCGAGGGCGACAGGTGGAAGTGGGGATGGGCCGAGAGGGAGATGGAGGGGCGAGATGACGACGATGACGACGACGTCACCGCGTCGTCGCACTGACGTTGTCGTTGTCGCCGTCTTCGCGTTCATTGCAACGCGATGGTGAGGGTGAGGGCAAGTGGCGGAGGTGGGGTCGCGGATATGGTACGGGACGAGATGGCGGTTGCAGAGCATCTCTATGACGCGCAGACCCATCTCAAACGCGCAAGGACTATCTGTAACGCGCGGGAGTTATTTGTAATGCGCGGGAATTACATATATAAGTGCGTGTTTGGGGTTTGCAGCGCCATAGGTCACTGGCAGGCTACCAAGAGAGCTCGTCAGACTCGCATTGGCACGGGGGAAACCCGCGGGAGTCCCAACTCCCACCAAATTTTCAGTACTCTCGACTCTGAGGGTACAGATTTTCTCAAATGCGAGCAGATCGGTACCCGTATCGACACTCGTATCACAAAGACCCGGCGTGGGTCCCAAAGGTATACGCTACAAAAATATGAACATACTACAAATCAGTCTGCCATCACCTAACCCTATAACTCCGGTTGCCCTGGGTCCTCAGCAGTGAGTGTCTGTGGAATATGATTGTAGCCAGACGACTCAGGTTGCTGTGGGCCATAGTCGTCGTCGGCAAGTACCGGTGGAATTACCATGTCAGGTACCATTTGGGGTGCAGCACTCCTGGTAGAATTCATCATCTCCCTTCGTTCAATAGTTAGTTCAAAGCTCAGAGAGAGAGAGAGGCAAAAGACGACTTGCCCTGGGTCATTAGCAGCAAGTGCCTGCGAAATAAAATTGTAACTTGATGACTGTTGCTGTGGGCCGTAGTAGTTGTCGGCAGCGAGTACCGGTGGAATTACGATGCCAGGTACCATTTGGGGCGCAGCATTCCTGGTAGCGTTGATCATTCTCCTTCATTCGATAGTTAGTCAGCTCAAAGAGGCAAAAGACGACTTGCCTTGGGTCATCAGTAGCAATTGCCTGTGGAATAAAACTGTAACTCGACGACTGTTGCTGTGGGCCGTAGTTGTCGGCGGCAAGTACCGGTGGAATTACGATGCCAGGCACCATTTGGGGCGTAGCATTCCAGGTAGCGTTGATCATTCCCCTTTATTCGATAGTTAGTCAGCTCAAACAGGTAAAAGACGACTTACCCTGGGTCGTCAGCAGCAAGTGCCTGTGGAATGAGACTGTAACTTGACGACTGTTGCTGTGGGCCATAGTTGTCCGCGGAAAGTACCGGTGGAATTACAATGTCAGGTACCATTTGGGGCACAGCGTTCCTAGGGGTAGCGTTCATTATTTCCCTTCATTAAATGGTCAGTTAGCTCAGATAAAGATAAAATATGACTTACAATCCCTGCTGGTGCAACGACAGCAATTGTTTATTCATAGTGTCCTGGTGCCGTGGGTGACAAAGCGCACGGATAATGCCCTCACGGTAGACGACGAAATGCGGAGCATAAACATCTGTTGAGAATTTTATGACGTCGTCTTTGCCAGTGCATCGCCCTTCAGATACACGGTGAAGCGCACAGAGTAGCTGACAATGACGTTGTCAGTATTACCAACTGAATGTTCAGACGGTGAGACTTACAGCAGCACCTGAAAGGGCAAGCATGTTCGGCAGTGTCGTACGGTAGGTAGAGGGGAACAGCGGTATCGGTGAAAGTTTCGCCGTATACCAAAATTTGGTATGGAATTTCTCGAAGACGGGATGTCCAAACAGTTTCTGCGCTTTATGCTACAAATCATGTTAGTGCATTCGGACGATAGCATCATAGCAGGTCATCTTACTGTCGTATGATGATGCATATGAAGAAAGAAAGTATCCGGATTCGACCCATCAGCCATTTCAGTGACCCGTTGTTGCATCTCAGGGAGGCTGGGCGGTTGGACACCCTGAGCAAAATGGCCAGTCCCAAGATACTCTTCCGCGTAATATTCTGCTGCAGCTACGGCTTTGGAGCGGATGGAAGATAACGCGCTGACGATTCTGATCTCGATTTTGTCCGTAAGATCAAGTTGTTCTGCAAAACGACTCAGTAACTTCACAGTAACACCAACGGCACTTACCACATCCGTATTCCACGCATGCATAAGAAAAGCTTTCTCGAATTTCACGTTCCCACAAGGACCGGGCCCTCCCCCCTCGGCGCCAGCCAGCATTGACGATCATATCATTGATCAGCGCGATGCGAGCACATTTAATAACGTTGTCTGTTTTGCGCTCAGGTGATGTTGGACGACGGCTTGGTAACCTGCTACTGTTGAAAGTGGAAACGATGCTAGGCGCTGATTGGGTTGGAGTCGGCACAGAACGGATGGTGGAGGATCGACTCAGACGTGAAAGTCGAGGATCCGCAGCTTCGGGACCGGGAGCCGCCTGGTAGAATACTGGAGGGGTGAGACAGTATGGACCCCGAAAGATCGGTTGGGGGCTGAGAGAGGTAGCAGCCTCCTGAAGAGCAGGCTCAGAGGAATTGAATGAGGGGATAGCAGGCACTGAGAGACTGGGTCCTGGGTAGTACGCTTCAGGACCGGGAGCTGCCTGGTAGAATACTGGAGGGGTGGGACAGTATGGATTCCGAAAGATCGGTTGGGGGCCGAGAGGGGTAGAAGCCTCCTGAAGAGCAGGCTCAGAGGAATTGAATGAGGGGATAGCAGGCGCTGAGAGGCTGGGTCCTGGGTAGTACGCGTCGTTGGAGAAACCTTGAATTGTGGCAACCGTAATCGGAGGGTCATGCACAGACGCTGAGACATGCCCTCGTTCCAAGGTGGCCGGATGACCACCTGAGTAGTACGGGGCACTGGAAAAACGATCTTGGGTTGGGACGACTGGAATTGAGAAATCGTGGATTGGGGCGGCCGGAATTAGAGGGTCGTGCACAGGCGCTGAGACATCCCCTCGTTCCCAAGTGGCTAGACTACCACCTGAGTAGTACGGGGCACTGGAAAAATGATCTTGGGTTGGGACAACCGGAATTGGAGGGCCATGCCCTCGTTCCCAAGTGGCTGAACGACCTCGGCTCGAGGATCTACTAGCTAAATTTCCGTTATAAGTAGGCGGACTCTGTGAATTCGACCGTGACAACTCACCTGGCATGAAAATTTGTGAAGACCTACAGTGCTTCCGACTCGACCCATGAACTTATATACCCTTGCCCTGATGGCACATCTTCTCGATGGTCACGTCCAGTTTGTGACAATCGATGGTAAGTTTATTCATCAGGCTTCTGGAGCTTAAGATTTGGGGTACTTACCACAGGGTCTACAGAGTTCATCTTGATCGTATCTTGAAATGCTAAGGCATTGGCAAAACCGACGATCGACATGTAAGTAGTGGGGCGACAAGTGGTCGACGGACTTACTTCTCTTCGCCTGCGGGGCTTCAAATTTCAAATGAAGCGACAATTCCGACCCTGTTCGATATCACGTCCGCGTTATGATGCGAGTACTAGTTCGTCCCGCTCTAGGCCTGGACCCATACACTTTAGGGTTCTGCTGATATGGTTACAGTCTTCAAGTTCTGGACCAGTATTTTGAGCACATCGATCAAGCGAGACCCCCAAATCCACGATTTTGGTAGTGACTCGGAACTCCAGTCACGAATCCACGTCTGAGTCAACGAACCCATTACTACTGCCCATGCCCGGCGGGCCTGCATTGTGCGGTCTTGCACACCGTTTATAGCTACAGTCTTCTGCTGGCCAGTCTATTGGGCATATCAGACAAGCAGGTCTGACCCTTCCACAATTTTGGTAAGTGATTCCGACAGAGTCTACTACGTCGTCAATGAACCCACTACTGTCCTTTCCTACAGTCTTGCCTTCCATATTAACACCGTTTATAGCCACGATCTTCTGCATGACTGGGCCGGTCTGTTGTGCACATCGGACAAGCAGGACCCTTCCACAATTTGGCAAGTGAGCCCAGAGTCTAGTACGCCGTCGATGAACCCACTACTACTACTCTTGCCTGCAGTCTTGCTGTGCATATTCGTTCATTAACGCCGTTTATAGCTTACGGTCTTCTGCTGGGCCAGTTGAGGCTGTTGTGCACATCGAACAAGCAGGACCCTTCCACAATTTGGCACGTGAGTCCAGAGTCTACGCCGTCGACAACCCACTACTACTACCCTTGCCTGCAGTCTTACTGTGCATATTCGTTCATTAACGCCGTTTGTAGCTATAGCCCGGGTCTTCTTCTGGGCCAGTCCATTGTGCACATCGAACAAGCAGGACCCTTCCACAATTTTGGCAAGTGATTCCAGAGTCTACGCCGTCGACGAACCCACTACTACTACTACCCTTGCCTGCAGTCTTACCGTGCATATTCGTTCATTAACGCCGTTTATAGCTATAGCCCGGGTCTTCTTCTGGGCCAGTCCGTTGTGCACATCGAACAAGCAGGACCCTTCCACAATTTTGGCAAGTGATTCCAGAGTCTACGACGTCGACGAACCCACTGGTACTACTTGCCTACCGTTTATTTTCCGTTTGGATCGCTCTCGACTCGAAATCTATACTGGGTTCGCCAGGTTCGAACAGTCGAAAGTTATGTCAATGCCAGCAGTGGCAGTCCAACCTACTCCGAGTTTAGTAATCATTCCAATTCATTGTCGTCATGTATCATAGTAAAGTTTTCGAACAAGTACATATAGTTTCGAACAAGAACACAGTACAACAACATAGAGAACGACGCGCTAAGTAGTAGTGGCTTAATTCGTCTCGAAATCGTCATAATTCGAAATCAGGTCTGAGGAGGATACAGCGGAGTTCAGACATACACCATCGTTATCATCGTCAGTATCAACACCAGACATCTCACGTGCAAACGTCCCAAACAGAGATACCACACCATGTTCCTTCAGCCCACCCCCCTCACGATTGAGAACGTGCTTGAGTTCACCAATCTGCCATTCTGCTTTCTTGGTGAGGGCTTCAGCTTCGTCACATTCATCCGTAGTCAAGGAACACATCATCTGAAGTTCCTTGAGACGTAAACGATTATACCTCAAGCGGGCATGAAAGGTATCCCGAGACGCTCGTGCAATCTGTAGCATGCGGTGTGCGCGGAGATTTTCTACCTCATCCGTGCTTTCGGCAGATACCTGCACTGTAAAGTCAGCCAGCATTGTAATGTATACGAAAGTAATGTTTTCTGACCGATGTCAATAAACCCTTAACCTTTTTTCGTGGTGAGGTGGGAATTGGCTCGTTGGATGGCTCAAGCTTGTCGGATGGCAGACTAAAGTGAAGATAGGTGCGCTTGAGAGCACTGGGTGTGTCCTTGATAGGTTCCTCAGGCCTTTCAACAATACCAACAGATGGCGGAGAAGACTCGGAGAGCGGTGGCAAGGGATGATCGATTGGAGCTTTGAACTTCAAGAGAGGGATGCTTGGCAAGGTTACTTTCGACACCGATGAAGGTGTGGATGTTGGGCGACTTGAAACTCTCGGACTGGACATCCAGCGTGAGGGACTATGGAGTATATGCGTGGGGCACGGTCACCTGGTTACGTCTTATATAATTCAATTTCGAAGTCAGTCTGATGCGGCCTCTCAATGAGCACTATTAAACTTGTCCCTCTGTGGCCTCGCTCGAAAGCAAGCACAATGGTGACCGATATCTAAGACAGTTGGAGTACCACAACCACCCACTTGGTGTGAAATTGGCCAGCTTCAATCGTGCGGGATTGACGCAAATTCAAATGATTGGAATCAAGCGGAAGCCTGAGGAACTCAAGGGCTGCCGCCGCCGCCGTGGGAGCGCGATCCATTCACGGTACTGAGGACTTTGAATTGAACTCGTTCCCTGATCCCAACTGTTGACTCCTGTTCCAAGCCCTTCATTTGACTCTAGCGATGTGCCACTGCCATCTTCCAATCCGCCACCTCTTTCATTCTCTTGCTCTTCCCCTTTCTTGATGTCTCGAAGTAGCATGAAGCCTCAGGCCCCTTGCACATACTACTACTAGCACGTACAATCGATGACTCGGCATAGTACCAGGAACTGATAAAGCTCCAACCATCAGGAAACCCCGCCAGCCACAACTGCCATGTTCAAGTGCGGGGGGGACTGCCCGCGCAGCTTCAAACTGCAGCGAGCACTCACCCAACATCGCACAACATGTCTAGTCTATCAAGCAAGAGAGGCCGAACAGATTCGGAGACTACCCACCTTACATATACCTCAAAAACGTGTTTTTACAAAGGTATACTGGCGAAGTTACATGCTCATTCATCTCCTCTTACAGTTTGTATACCAGATGGATGAAAATATTCTCCAGCTTGCACCTCGCGATGTCCCGTCTTCACCCCAGCATCCATCTTGCGAGGCTACAAGACATTCCGAAGGAGAGTCTTCCGGTGGTGGACAGGCATTCATTCAGAAGCAGTCGTCTTCAGTCACGGTGAGTAGATGCTCCATGGCACCTCTTTTTGTACTGACACCAAATCCCAGGCGTTGGCGCGAGATCTCTCATGCGCTTCCCAATCCCTATATTCCACCGATACAGAGTCCCGACTAATGAACAATGAACAACCAAGTGGTTTACAACCCCAATTAGTACCAGCACAGCCGCCCCCCCGGAACCGTAGATTACCAGCTCGTTTCCGCGATACACTTCCTGAACCCCCTGTATCGGTCAATGAATCTCCTACCTTGTCCTCCACTGTCCGGCGTGTGATCCTGCACGTCTGTGACTCGTTCCGGACTTCATTCAACTCATTCGGAATCGCGCGAGAATACCGGGATCGACCTACCCATGACCCTGATTCCTTCGTATCTCCGTCCGATTTAACTATCCGAGTCGGCAACGAGTCTTGCGCTCCCACCGGTAGCGCACCTAAGGATTGCTCCCCTCCATGGCCCTGGCCTAATATGACGACATGGCGACTTATGACATGGGCACTGCAAGAGCCATTTCGGAAGACTGCTGGCGAGGTGACACGACTGGTTAGGGAAGTGATTCTCGCTTCTGACTTCAACCGTGAAGATCTTCGCGGGTTTGATGCCCACTCCTCCAGCGCAATGCTAGATGTTGCACAGGAGGCTCGGCCCCACGATGACCCACTTACGCGGGACCACTGGCAACATGCTAGCGTGAACATCTCTATCCCAACTAGGCAGAAGAGCCGGGTGGGAAATGGGAAAATGTTTACCATCGACGGTCTGTCCTACCGGCGATTGACAGATGTGGTCCGCTCTGCCTTCGCAGATCCCACAGCTCGAAAGTTTCACCTAAAGCCATTCAGAAAAGTAAGCTAGCGCTGTGATCATCATGAATAACTCACAGAAGACTGCGAAGGTCTGGCTTCACCCGGTCACGCACGAAGAACAAAATATCTACGATGAACTGTACACGACAGATGCATGGCACGAGGCCCAGGACGAGGTTCAGAGGCAAATGCGGTCTGATGGCTGTAATCTCGAGAGGGTTATCGCCGGTCTGATGCTATGGTCGGACTCGACACATCTTGCTCAGTTCGGCCATGTGTCAACATGGCCAATTTACTTAGCATTTGGCAATCAGTCGAAATATGATCGTTGCTCGCCAGGAGCCTGCCATCCCATCGCGTTCATTCCCTCGGTGAGTCTAACTTGCATTCGTGGCAGGGATCACTGCGTACTCAACTGAGATAAATAGCTCCCTCAGAGAATCCACAAAGTTCTGTCCGACATTACGAATTGCAAGAACAACGCTGAACTGCTCACACACTGTAAACGGGAGCTGTTTCACGCTATATGGAGCATGTTACTGGACGATGACTTCGTCGAGGCGTATGAAAATGGCATCGTTATTCGTTGCTTTGATGGCGTTTACAGGCGAGTCTATCTTCGAATTTTCACATACTCAGCCGATTACCCTGAAAAGTGAGTGTATCCCAAGCAACGTCTCCTTTGTGCTTTCAACGATCGATTTAATTAGGGCACTTATTGCGACGATGCGCAACAAGGGGATATGTCCGTGTCCACGTTGCCTCATACCTAAGCCAACTATCCATCGCTTAGGCGACAAGGGTGATCTGGCTTTGAGGATCAAGCAACCTAGAACGGATTCTCGGAAGTCCGTCCTTGCGGCCCGAAGGCTCATCTACGAGCATGGTAAGCCCTTGAAGAGCATAGCGGTGGAGCAAATTCTGAAGCCCGCATCTCTTGTGCCAACCTTGGTAGGTGAATGTATTTTACTAGTAACAACTTGCCTCGTTAACGTGACTGTACCACTCAGAATGCTTTTGTTGAACGTCTCCTGCGTTTTGGTTTCGCCATCCACCCCAAGCTCGTGGTGGATATACTGCATGAGTTTGAGTCAGGTGTACTGAAGATCATACTCAAGCAACTGTTCAGGATCATCTATGGGAATGACCCCCGGCAAATTGACATACTGAATGAGAGGTGTGTGAAGTTCATATGTCTCAGACAACAAAGACGAATCAATCTCCATTAGGTTTAGAGCTATCCCTGCATTCGGCACAAGCATACGACGGTTTCCTGATGATGTTGCAGATACTAGCCAACGACCAGCATGGCATTTTGAGAACCTTTTACAGGTAGGATTCGGTCCTGTTGGCCGAGTACAATTTTGTTTAACATGACCCTTGCAGTGTGCGATTCCTGTATTTGAGGGGTTATTGCCTGCTATACATGCAGATATTGTTGAGGGCCTACTCTTTCGTCTTGCTGAATGGCATGCGTTTGCAAAACTCCGACTTCATACGGACGACACCCTTGCCCTGCTTGATCAGGCTCTACGACGGCTCCGTGGTCGACTGCGTCAATTTCAGAAGGTCACATGTACCACTTTCGTGGTGAAGGAACTTCCAAAGGAGGCCACTTTAAGACAGAGAAGGGAGCTAGATGGTATTCTATCTGGGCGACGGAAGACGGCGGCAAGACCTTCACCCCTCCCAAAGGCGTTCAACATGAATACCTATAAATTCCACGCATTGGGCGACTATGGTCTAATGATTAAGATGTACGGCACTACCGATTCATATAGCACGCAAATAGTGAGTTATTCGAGTTATTTACTGCATGTGATGGGCAATAATACATGTCTCAGGGGGAACATGCCCACCGCGTGCTCAAACGATTTTATGGGAATTCTAATAAAAAGGATTTTCAGAATCAGTTCGCAAAGCAAGAAAGACGCTCGACCCTTCTCAGGCGGCAACATAATCAGAGCCAGCTCGCTGGCGAAATGGATGACCAGGTGAATGATTCTGTGCAGTTACACCATTTCATGTCGAACAAAGGAAGAAGAAGCAATGTCTTCAGCCTCTCCAAGTTGCTTCATGAGAATTCAGGGGATCCTGCCGTGAAGGTACATCTAATGCTTTTCTACCAAACGTTTTAACCGAGTTCACACTATCAGCCGAGTTTCATACAGTGTCTGAAGGACCATTTGCTGGCGAGGTTACTGGATGTCGGTTACGATGGTGACGAGCATAGCTTCACTCCTGAGCAGCGAAATGGATTACATTTTATGGATGCGGACCGACTTGTCCAATCCAAACTACTACATATCAACTACACGACTTACGACGTGCGCCGGGATCATGATACCGTGCGAGCGGCTCGACGTGACGCAATCATGACTATCTCAAGAGACGATGAGCACCCTTTCTGGTACGCTCAGGTGATAATGGCGTTTCATATCATGGTAGGCTTCTATCGGGAAGGTTCAGGGCGAACGGAGAAAAGAATGGAGGTTCTCTGGATTCGCTGGCTCGGTGTGGATCAGGATCACAAGTGGGGCTTTAAGGAGGGCCGTCTTCCTAAGGTAGGTTTCGTGCCGGATCATCCTGACCATGTCCCCTTTGGCTTCTTGGACCCTTCGTTGGTGCTTCGTGCATGCCATTTAATTCCAGCATACTCTGATGGTCGTACATGCGAGTTGTTGGCACCTGGTCCCTCAATAGCGAGACTTCCTGGGGAAGAAGACGACTGGGCAGCATATTATGTTAATATGTAAGTGTATTGTCTACAGGTTAAAGAATCTCTCATGCTAACTCCCACAGTTTCGCCGATCGTGACATGTTCATGAGATATGTGGCAACTGGAGTGGGTCACCTCGCGACGAAGCCTGATTGCGAATTTTCGGGCATGGAGGTAGATTCGGAGGAAGATTCGGAGGAAGAAGATTTTATAATGGGCGAGATCGACGTGCCCCACCCTGCACATGAAAACTTGACAGGGATTGAGTTCCAAGACAAGGACGATGGTGGCAACGATGGAGAGGACGAGGAAGAGGACGAGGAAGAGGATGAGGAAGAGGACGAGGAAGA
>JBBPTK010000131.1:8038-26590 GCA_038094135.1 Spongiforma cf. squarepantsii | reverse complement strand
GGGGAGGAGGCCGTCCGTCTTACTCCTGACGGCCATCCAGACAAACCAGGTCGGCTCCAGAATCTGGGCAATTCATTCATCCTCCGTTTCAAGCATTCTCATGATCCATCACATCTCTTCATTGCTATTTCCCATTTTTCAGCTGCAGCTCAGTCTTCTATAGGTCCCACTTCTGTCCGCTTCGATGCTGCTCGTAGCTGGATTTGCGCTGCACACATTGAACGAAATTCTGAAAGTCTCCTTAATGCGTATACCACCGCACTCGAGCTTCTCCCACAGTTTGCATGGATGGGCCTCCTACTCGAAGACCGTCATCGCATACTCATTGACGCTGCTGGTATAGCACGAGAAGCCGCCGCGTCTGCACTCGATGCTGGTCGTCCTGATATTGCAGTCGAGTGGCTCGAGCAAGGACGCTCAATTGTCTGGAATCAGTTCCTCCAACTTCGCACTCCTGTCGATCTTCTTCGTGCCACTCATCCATCCCTTGCTGACGAGCTCGAGCAGACCTCGAAGCAGTTGGAAAATGCTAGTTCCCGTGATCAGACGATGCTAATATCAGATGATATGGAGAAAATGCTTGGTTTTAGTTCTTGGTCGCTTGAGGATGTGGTTCAGATCCACCACACCCTTGCTCTTAGACGAGACAAGCTCCTCGCTCACATACGATCTCTCCCAGGTTTCGACCCGTTCTTGCTTCCGAAAACCATCGGACAGCTCACTGCCATGGCACATTCTGGCCCGGTTGTCTACTTGAATGCCAGTAATAGACGGTGCGATGCACTTATCGTCATGGCAGAATTTAGAAGTGCCATTCCAGTTTCCCTTCCAGGACTTAACTATGTGCGTATAGAAGCCATGCGCCGTATGTTACTCAACTGCGACTATCCGTTCATTCGACGTGAAGACTTCCTATTACTCACTTCGTCTAGTCAAAGGGATGCCATCGATGGCTGGGATAGAGAGGGCGCCCCTGAAGAATTCCAGCCGCACATTCCCTTCGACAGATTCCAGCTTGTCCTCGGATTCCTGTGGCTAAGAGTTGTCAGTCCAGTTCTCGAAGCACTTGCATTGTCGGTATGTTGTCAAATAGAGTCACATTACTTTTTTCTGATATTGTGGTATCGCAGACTCCATCTGCAATCGAGAAAATGCCCCATATTTATTGGTGCCCAACTGGCCCTTTTGCTTTTTTGCCTATCCATGCTGCCGGTCTGTACGGGACATGGACTGAACCGAATGCAAGGCTTTCCGACTTTGCTATATCATCCTATCTACCAAGTCTAGGTGCACTCAAACCATCCGCTGAGACAGACACATCTTGTCACCCTTCCAATATCCGCCTTGTTACTGTTCCCCAGCCCTCGTCCGATGGTCAATCGCCGCTACTAAGTGTTCGGGTAGAGATTGATCACATCCGAAGACTGTCCCAGGCTTCATCATTTGTAACGTTGACAGAATCTCATGGTATCGTCGACGACGTTGTGGAAAAGATGGCCAACGCCGACTGGATTCATTTCGCGTGTCACGGGGTGCAAGATCCTGTTCACCCACTCGATAGCGGTCTTTGCCTAGCGGACCGTCGTCGCTTAAAACTCTCGGATATCATCCGGTTGTCGCGCCCGCAAGGCGGGCTCGCCTTCCTCTCTGCTTGTCAGACTGCAAAAGGAGATGAAAAACTATCGGAGGAATCGGTCCATTTGGCTGCGGGGATGCTTCTCGCTGGGTACGGTGGTGTCATTGCGACGATGTGGTCGATCATGGACAATGATGCCCCCAAAGTGGCGAGGGACGTTTACCAACATCTGTTTAGAGATGGCAAGGTTCCAGATACCAGGGAGGCTGCAGAAGCGCTGCATCGGGCGGTGGTGCGTTTGCGTGACGAGGATGGCAAGGTGCCATTCTCTTCTTGGGTTCCTTTTATTCATTTCGGTCGGTAGCCTCCCTAGTTCATCTTGTTTGCGGACTACTATTTCTTTGTGCTACCTCGCATTATCGCTGCCTGCATATTTCTACAGACTGTTGACAACAAATTGAGTGTTCCTTCTTTGGATCGCCCCATGTATCATTATTAACGAATTTGTCTTGTCGTCGATTCTCCTGCCTCACCACGTCTACCACCTTCTCTTGTCCGCCCTTTGCTCCCGTGTCATCTTGGCGAATAACATGTGCGTTCGTGCATGCCGACAAAAGTGTACTGTATGTACGCGAGCGTGATGGAGTTGCGCGCTTGCGAAAGAGTCCACATGTCACCGAGGAAGAGCTACCTGGAATCGTCCAAATACCATCCGTCGTACTCGTTCGATCTGCGGTTTGTCTCATCACAGTCGTACTTTACTGTTTTCATGTCGGTACACAGTAAAAGAGGGGAATATATCTGAAACAACGCACGTCATGCATTCACATCGTCGCTAATCACGCGCTCGATATGCTCGCCTTGTGAGCAACACAGGATGCGCTCTCCACCTCGAGGTTTTAGACCCATTCAGTCACCCCAAAGGGTTGCTCTCTGCGTAAACATCGCTTGTGGATCATGCACGGGATATGCTTGATGAGTGGAAGATCCTTGATGGCAACCTCGATAGACTTCTTCGATCAAGTCATTGGTAGAAAGGTACAAGTGACGATAATATCTACAATGTTGAGGAGGCAGAGGGGGAGAAAGGGACAACAGTTCGCAAAACAAGATAAAGTAGGTCTACCGACCGAAATGAATAAATGGAACCCAAGAAGAGAACGACACCTTGTCCTCGTCGCGCAAACGCACCACCGCCCGATGCAGCGCTTCCGCAGCCTCACTAGAATCTGGAACCTTGCCATCCCTAAACAGATGCTCGTACACATCTCTTGCTACCTTTGGCGCATCTCTATCCATGATCGACCACATCGTCGCGATCACACCACCGTATCCAGCGAGAAGCATCCCCGCGGCTAGGTGGACCGATTCCTCCGACAATTTTTCATCTCCCTTGGCGGTCTGACAAGCAGAGAGGAAGGCGAGTCCGCCTTGCGGGCGAGATAGCCTGACGATGTCTGAGAGTCTCATACGACGACGGTTTGCGAGGCAAAGTCCACTCTCGAGTGGTTCGAGAGAATCTTGCACGCCGTGACATGCAAAATGAACCCAATCAGCACAGGCCATCTTGTCCATCGTATCCTTGACAGTACCATCAGACTCCTGCATCGTCACGAATCTGGAGGGCAGGGACAATCTTTGGATGTAACCGAGTTCAATCCGAACATTTGGCAGCTCAGATCGGCCATCAGTCGAGGGCTGGGGAACAGTCAGAATGCGGATGTTGGAAGGGTGACGAAAGGTGTCTGCCGTAGTGGACTGCGCGAGTGCAGCCAGACTTGGTATGTAGGATGATATTGCAAAGTCGGAAAGTTTTGCGTCCTGTCGAGCCCGTGTACCGTACAGACCAGCGGCATGGATAGGTAAAAAGGCAAATGAACCAGTTGGGCACCAAAAGATACGGGGCATTTTCTCGACTGCAGAGGATGGAGTCTGCGACACAATCGCGTCAGAAAAAATGAATATGTAACTCTGTTTGACAACATACTGAGAAGGCAAGGGCTTCGAGAACCGGGCTGACCACTTTTAGCCACAGGAATTCAAGAACAAGTTGGAATCTGCCGACACGTATGTGCTCATGGAAATCTTCGGGGAAGCCAGACTCTCTGTGCCAGCCTTCGGTGGCATTCCTCCGAAGAGACGAAGAGAGTAGTGACACATCTTCACGTGAATAGTCCTGGTCGAGTAATATACGACGCATCGCATCGACATGCTGATAGCTGAGCTCTGGAAGGGAAACAGGAATAACATTTCCTAATGCCGCCATGACAATAAGTGCATCACACCGCCAACTGCTAGCATTCAGATAGACGACTGGGCCCAAATTTGCCGTGACATTGAGTTGCTGGATGGTTCTTGGGAGCAAGAATCGGTCAAAACCAGGTAGGGATCGTATATGAGCGAGGAGCGTCTCTCGTCTGAGAGTAAGCATGTAATGCAGCTGAACCTCGCCTTCAAGTGACCGAGAGTTGGGACTGATGTTCGTTAGTATGTCGTCCAATACCATCTGACCACGGGAACTGGCACTTTCCAACTGCTTCGAGGTGTGCTCGAACTCGTCGGCAAGGGATGGATGAGTGACACGAAGAAGATCAACAGAAGTGCGAAGTTGGAGAAACTGATTCCAGACAATCGAGCGACCCTGCTCGAGCCACTCGACTGCAGTATCAGGATGGCCAGCATCAAGTGCTGCCGCGGCGGCTCCTCGTGCCACACCAGTGGCGTCGATGAGTACGCGATGACGCTCTGTGAGTGGAAGGCCCATCCATGCCAACTGTGGGAGAAGATCGAGCGCTGCAGTGTAGGCGTGAAAGAGAGTTTCGGAATTTCCTTCAATGTGTGCAGACCGAATCCAGCGACGAGCAGCATTGAAGCGGACAGAAGTGGGACCTATAGAAGACTGAGCTGCAGCTGAAAAGTGGGAAATTGCAATGGAGAGATGTGCTAAATCACAAGAATGGTCGAAACGGAGGGTGAATGAATTGCCTAGATTGTTGAGCAGAGTTGGTTTGTCTGGATGGCCGTCGGGAGTAAGACGGACAGCCTCCTCTTTCATCGAAACCGATTCCGTGAGGTCCGCGACGTCACCGAGCCGTTCAAAGCGACTCGATAACGAGCGTCCCAGATTGTTGAGCAGACCTGGTTTGTTTGGATGGCCGTTAGGAGTAAGATGGACGGCCTCCTTGAACATCGAAACCGATTTCGTGATGTCTGCAACGTCACCGAGCAGTAGAAAGCGACTCAATAACGAGTTTCCCAAATTGTCGAGCAGACCTGGTTTGTCTGGATGACCGTCAGGAGTAAGATGAACGGCCCTCTCAAACATCGAAACCGATTTCGTGATGCCCGCGACGTCACCAAGCCGTTCAAACCAACCCAATAACGAGTTTCCCAGACTGTTCAGCAGACCTGGTTTGTCTGGATGGCCGTCAGGAGTAAGACGGACGGCCTCCTCAAACATCGAAACCGATTTCGTGATGCCCGCGACCTCACCGAGCCGTTCAAACCGAACCAATAACGAGTTTCCCAGACTGTTGAGCAGACCTGGTTTGCCTGGATGGCCGTCAGGAGTAAGACGGACGGCCTCCTCAAACATCGAAACCGATTTCGTGATGTCCGCGACCTCACCGAGCCGTTCAAACCGACCCAATAACGAATTTCCCAGACTGTTGAGCAGACCTGGTTTGTCTGGATGGCCATCAGGAGTAAGACGGACGGCCTCCTCTTTCATCGAAACCGATTTCGTGATGTCCGCGACCTCACCGAGCCGTTCAAACCGACCCAATAACGAGTCTCCCAGACTGTTGAGCAGACCTGGTTTGCCTGGATGGCCATCAGGAGTAAGACGGACGGCCTCCTCTTTCATCGAAACCGATTTCGTGATGTCCGCGACGTTACCGAGCCGTTCAAACCGACTCAATGACGAGTTTCCCAGATTGTCGAGTAGACCCGGTTTGTCCGGATGACCATCGGGAATAAAACGAACGGCCTCCTCATGCATCGAAACCGATTTCACGATGTCCGCGACGTCGCCGAGCCGCCGAAAGCGATGATATAACGAGTTTCCCAGATTGTCGACCAGAGCTAGTTTGTCTGGATGGCCGTCCGGAGCAAGACGGATGGCCTCCTCAAACACCGAAAACAATTTTGTGATGTCTGCGACGTCACCGAACCGTTCAAAGCGACGACATAACGAGTTTCCCAGATTGTTGAGCCGACCTGGTTTGTCTGGATGGCCGTCAGGAGTAAGACGGACGGCCTCCTCTTTCATCGAAACCGATTTCATGATGTCCGCGACATCACCGAGACGTTCAAACCGACTACACAACGAGATACCAAGGCCGTTCAGATATCTTGGCTTTTCGGCATCACCATTGGGAACGAGCAGCACTGCTTCATCCAGCATCGAGACAGCCTCGTCGATGTCGGCCAAGTTCCCGTGCTCCCTAAACCGGACCCACAAAAGCCTTCCGACCAGAGCAAGAAGTCCAGGGTACCATGGATCCCAGCGCGACGCCATGCGTAACATAGCCCGTGTCTCGTCTATCATACGGGCAGTATCCACATTATCTGACGTTTCTGGCTCTCTTGCATGTAACGACACACAGATATTGGTCATCTGCAGTGCAAGCCGCCCCGCTTGGTGCGTATAGCTGCCTGCCGGCGCGAGCTCCGCTACCCTGCCAAGCAAATCAATCGCGTCTATCTTGTCCATGTCGTTGCCTCTCCTCTGGAAACGCGCTAACAGAGCGAGGCCGAGTTCGAGTGTCGTCCCAATGTGGTCTGGGTGACCAGGAGCGCGAAGACGCAGTGCATCCCGATACAAGGCGATGGGCACATCCAGATCAAGATACTGCTTATGGGCTTGACAGTGGATAAACTTTGCGTTTGCTAAATTAAATAACACGGCAGAGCGGTTGGGGTCGTCTATAGGGCAGTTATTGCGGACTTGTTCGAAACACCGGATAGCCCTGTCCAGATGGGTTTGATCCTGATCCTGCTGACCCTGGCGGTAGCATAAAAGAGCATGATGACCTTTATCTGTGAGTTGTTCTGCCTCGCTCTTTACGACCGGCATGGGGAACTATCGTTATGTTATTACAACGAATGTATGTGACATAAATCGCCTGCTTACCTGAACTTCCACGTTGCAGCCACCTCCTTCACAGTTACGTCGTTCGACGACAATCCTTAACGACAGACACCATGATACCAGTTCATCCTTGGGACCTAGAAACCTGATGGCTAGGATGATGTATGAATTAACTGGACATAGTGGTGAATGTCAGAAAGACTGACATTGGAGCCGCTCGTTGCGATCGAATATCTCCTGCACGGAGATCTCGAATCGCTGAAGTAGTTCACCATGACCGAGCCTTGGACCTTGCTCGAAGGATGCATAGACCTGGAACGAAACCACGGACGACCGCGCCGATGGCTTGGGATCCCGTTCAGTTGAGGCAGAGGGAAACGGAGAAGATCAAGACGGACAAAAGGATCTCATCGTCCCATTCTGCAACGTCTCTGCCCATAGATACGGTCTTGTTCGATGTTTGGGCGCTGATCCCATCGAATTCTACAGCAACATAGAACCCTGCTGGGAGTCGACGGAGTCCGCATGCAAGATCTGTGGCACGCATGTCTGTAAAGTGTCAATAATCTGTTCACACTGTCAAGGTCAGCTACATACGCGTTATAAAGATGTGCTCGCATTTTGTCGAACCAGTTCCAGGAATCTCTTCTCGTGGCCGCTTGAATGGTATAGTGAAGGCGGAGGAAATATTTTGACCGAGCATGAAACGTAAATGTAATGTAAACTTCCGGCTGAGGAGCTGATGCGATTCCTGATAAATCTGTCGTGAATGGAAAATAAAGGGGATAGAAATGAGAGCTGGACCTGTCTCGCATTTATAGAGCAGGGCGTTCGGTCACCTCATCGAAAGCCCTGCCGTTATCTGTACGAGACAAAGCTTGCGTGGGTACGCGCCATCTGCGGAGAGGCCATCAGTTCTACAGAAAGAGCGGAATCACGGATGGAAAGTAGTGTCCCGAGACAATTGGACTGTGGTAAATTGCTGTGGTAAGCAGTGACGCAAAGTGTACACAATCACGACTTTCCTTCTTCTCCACGTTTCTATAACGACCTTCATCACTGCCTCACCCGAGTCTCATTCATCATGTCGTTAGTGCTAAGTGCTGCGTAGATTCGGCTCCTCCTCCGCCACCGCAGCAGCATCCTCTCAGGGGAACGCGTTGCTGAACTGCACCTGACAAGAACATGGTTGTTGAATTTGTTGTACGTTCTCATCTGGAGTGTTTCCCCTCAGAGCTCTTCCAATTGCTGACCTGTGTGTAGTTCATCTTTCAAGGCGGTGACCTTACTCGGCACAACTGCACGGGTGGCCCATCGATTTATGGTGAGCGTTTCAAGGGTGGGCGACTCTCGTTCTCGCTTGACTTAAATCTTACCTGTGCGTAGATGAATACTTTGTGCACACACACGAAAAGCCGGGTCTCCTTTCGATGGTTAGTGTGGATCCTAACACTAACGGTTCTCAGGCGGGCCCACATTCTCTCTTCTAGTTTGACTCGACGAGGACTGATGACCATTCGTGCAGTTCTTTATCGCAGCGACCGTCGCTTGGCCCAAGTAAACATGTCGTGTTTGGTGAGGTCGTCGAAGGCCGGAGTACCGTCATCCAGAGTGGATATTTCCGGCCGTGGCGTCGTCAAGTGAACGGTGGGTGTGGAAATCGATCAAGTCTGTCACTTCCCGCTTCACGTTAATGTATGTGACCGCCCGAACAATAGACGCTAGATTTTCACCTTGATTTTGACGAAACCATATCCAGCTCGTCATGACTATGTTTCGTTACCACCGTCGTCGTCTCTTACCCATCGAGAGCCTTGCTTATCTCTTCACACCTCTGTCTCATGCCCGTCCCAGCATCTCATACTACGGACTTGCCATACGACATACGCCCTTTCTGTGGATGTCGTATCGCGGTCATCAGAGGTATGCCAAACGGGACAACGTAGGCTGGATATATTATCTGTTCATCTCACAAAGCTGACAACCGTATCTCAGCTAAGATGGCGAATATGCACACTCTTCAAGACAAAGAGACATATGATCCAGGCGCATGTTGCGAAAGCCCAGCTCGAGGGGCATACCGAGTCAGATTCGGCGATGTGCTCGACTCAAGCCAATAGCGTCTCAGTCGCTCTACGTTCTCGTGCGTGCGAAAATAATGCGACGCGTACTTTCAGGCGTTGCTGGACTGATGTGATCGCGAGAGGAGAAGTTGGGTCGGCTCGTTAGGGAGGCGTTGGTATGTATGTATGTGTCAATGCACGGTCCGTGTCGTCCTAACGACTGATTCTACCCACCAGGAAGAGCAAACTCACCTGTGCACGTGCACCCTCTTTCGTCCGCGCCACATTGTACGTACATACAGTAAATGGCTTCGCCGACTGGTCCTCCAGCCCGTCAGGATCTCGTGCGTGATCCACAAGCGACGTCTGCGCAACCCGTTCGAGTTGACGGAATGGATCGAAGGCCTTGAGATGGAGAGCGCATATAGTGTCGCTCACAAGGCGAGCGTATCGAGCCCGCGTTTGGCGACGACTCATGGTGTGCGTTATTTCGGACGTGTGTTCCTCTTTTTATTGTGTACCGATATACAAGCGATATAGTACAACCGTTACGGATTGGACAAGCACGACTAGGATCGATAGTATTCGAACTGCTCCCGGTCGCTCCTCAGTGGCGTTCGTGTTGGCCGACAAAAGCTTCCCCGAGTCGTAATTTCTCTTATGAACCTGCAATGCTTTCTCATCCGGGCTACGATCCTCCACGTCTCGCAGCCATAGACCACTCCAGAATGTACCCAGGTCAGTCGAACATCCAATAAATCTACACACTATCGTGGTCTCTACACAGCAGCTGCCAGGACTGTTCAAGCCCATGTCAAGTCGGTAGGATGACGCTTCAGCATCGCGTTGTTCATGCACCCGTGGCCCGTTTTCGGGCTTGCGCCTCTCATGTTCGTTCTCCTTCGTGCTACTCATCCATCCCTTGCTGACGAGTTGGAGCAGACGTCGAAGCAGCTGGGAAGTGCCAGTTCCCGTGGTCAGGTAGCATTGGACGACATGCAGATGGACATCGGTCCTAATTCTCGGTCACTCGAGGACGAGGTTCAGTTGCATCACGCGCTCACTCTCAGACGAGAGAAGCTCCTCGCCCATATACGGTCCCTACCTGGTTTTGACCGATTCTTGCTCCCAAAAACGCTCGAGCAGCTCATTGCTGAGGCAAATTTGGGCCCAGTCGTCTACCTGAACGCTAGCAACTGGTGCTGCGATGCACTTATTGTCATGGCAGAATTGGGAAATATTATTCCCGTCTCCCTTCCAGAGCTCAGCTATCAACATGTCGATGCGATGCGTCGTATACTACTTAACCGCAATTATCCACGCGAAGATGTGTTATTACTCGCTTCGTCTAGTCAGAAGAATGCTATTGGCGAAGGCTGGGACAGAGAGTCCGGCTTCCCCGAAGATTTTCATGAGCATATTCGTGTTGACAGATTCCAATTCGTTCTCGAATTCCTGTGGCTAAAAGTTGTCAGCCCAGTTCTCGAAGCCCTTGCCTGCTCAGTATGTTGTCAAATGGAGTCATATTCATTTTTTCTGACACGATTGCATCGCAGACCACATCCTCTGCAGTCGAAAGAATGCCTCATCTCTTTTGGTGCCCAACTGGTCCATTTGCCTTTTTGCCTATTCATGCTGCTGGTCTTATGGCACACGGGCTTGACAGGACACAAAACTTTCCGACTTTGCAATATCATCTTACATACCAAGTCTGGCTGCACTTGTACCATTCACCGCGACAGACACCTTTCACCCTTCCAATATTCACATTCTGACTGTTCCCCAACCTTCGACCGATGGTCAATCCGAGCCGCCAAATGTCCGGGTCGAACTCGATCACATCCAGAGGTTGTCCCAGACCTCCAGATTCGTGACAATGCAGGAGTCTGATGGCACCGTCGAAGATGCGATGGACAAGATGGCTAATGCTGATTGGGTTCATTTTGCATGTCATGGTGTACAAGATTCCCTCGACCCGCTCGACAGCGGACTTTGCCTTGCAAACCATCGTTGTACGAGACTCTCAGACATCTTCCGGCTGTCTCGCCCACAAGGTGGACTCGCCTTCCTCTCCGCATGTCAGGTCGCAAAGGGGGATAAAAATTTGTCGGAGGAATCAGTCCATCTAGCTGCGGGGATGCTTCTCGCTGGATACGGTGGTGTCATTACGACGATGTGGTCGATCATGGACAGAGATGCGCCAAACGTGGCAAGGGATGTGTATGAGCATCTGTTTAGGGATGGCAAGGTTCCAGATAGTAGGGAGGCTGCAGAAGCGCTGCATCGGGCGGTGGTGCGTTTGCGCGATGAGGACAAAGTGCCATTTTCTTCTTGGGTTCCTTTCATTCATTTTGGTCGGTAGATGACATCGTCCTCACTAATTGTCTTGTTTGCGGACTACTATTTCTTTTGTGTTACCTCGTATTATCGTCGCTTGGTATTCTTCTACAGACCGTTGGCAACGAATGGTATGTTCCTCCTTTGGATCAGCCCATGTACTGTTGGTAGTGAACTTGTCTCTCCGTCGATTCTCCTGTCTCATCACGTCTACCATCTTCTCCAACTAGCGATTCTATCCGCCCTTTGCCCGTCTTGGCGAGTACATGTGCGTGTGCGGGTCCTTTCGCGCGCGTGCAACTCTCCATCACGCACGCACACCGCCGAGGAAGAGCAACGTAGAATCGTCCGAATACCGTCAATAATCTTAGTCGTCCTCGTTTGATCTACATTCTCGTAACGATCGTACAACATCGCTTTCATGTCGGTACACAGTAAAAAAGAGGTCATCGCTAAACACGCGCTCAATATGCTCGCCTTGTGAGCGACGCAGTATGCACTCTCCACCTTAAGTCTCTGACCTATTCTGTCAGCCCGAACGGATTGCACATACTGTTGCTCTCTGCGTAGACGTCGCTTGTGGATCATATACGGGATCCTGATGGGCTGGAGGACCAGTCGAAGAAGTCATTGTCGTATGTATGTACAATATTTGCGCGGCGGACGTTGAAGGAGGGTATGCATATGTATGCGAATTTGCTCTCTCTGGTAGGTAGGATCAGTTATCAGAACGACACAGACCGTGCTATTGCCAGACATACCAACGCTTCCTTGACGAGCCGACCCTACTGTCTCCTCTCGCGCTTGCCAGCGATCATGCGGCCATATCCGTCCAGCGCTGCCCGAAAGTACGCGTCGTGCTGTTTCTTGCATGCGCGAAGACGTAGAGCGACTGAGATATTATTAGCTTGAGTCGAGCACACCAGCGAATCTGACTTGGTATACCCGCTCGAGCCGCGCTTTTGCACCGTGTGTCCGGGTCGTATGTTTCTTTGTTTGCTTCCAAGAGTGTTCATATTCACCATTTTAGCTAAGATAAGGCTGTCAGTTTCGCGGGATGAACAGATAATACATTCAGCCTACGTTGTCCCGCTCGGTATGCTTCTGAAGACAACGATACAATACCCATATGACGTGCGGAAAGTCCGTAGGAGATGCTGGGACGGGGGCAAGCGACGACGGTGGTGGTAACGAAACATGTTCATGATGAGTTGAACATGATTCAACGTATCCTCAATATCGAGGTGAAAATGGATCTGGAGACCACACTAACGTGAAGCGACAGACCTGATCGATCTTTACACCCACTGCTCATCCTATGTCACAGTCGGAAATCTCCACCATGGACGACAGTATTCCGACCCTCAAACCTTTGAACTTGACTGCATAGATGACGTCCATGCCGTTGACGACCTCGCCAAATGCAACACGTTTACCATCGAGCCAAGAAGTGACGGCTGTTGGATAAAAAACTGTGCGAATGGTCATCAATCCTCGTCGGGTCAAACGAGGAGAGAGAATGTGGACCCACCCGAGAACCGTTCATATTAGGACCTTATTAGCTATCGAGAGAAGACCTGGTTGTTCGCGCTTGTGCACAGAGTTTTCATCTACGCGCAGGTAAGTATTTAAGTCACGCGAGAAGGAAAATCACCCACCCTTGAAATGCTCGCTATAGATCGGTAAGCCACTTTGGTGGAATGTGTTGCCCTCGTAACCACCCTTGCCTGTATCTATGACCAACTCGCAGAAGATGCACGCTGTATGGGACCGTGTCATCCTAGAGTTTGAACTCGATCCGACTGGCCGGTTTCGATGCTACTAAAATGTGACGCGTCTGAGGGGAAACATTAAACATCAAGCTAGACGAGAACGTACAAAAATGATTCTGTTGGGTTCAGTTCAGCAATGCGTTCCCTGAGAAGAACATCAGACACTGCTGCGGTGGCGAAGGAGGTCGCGAATCTACGAAACACGAACGACACGAACGAAGGTGACAAGCCTGTTGAATCTCGGGCGAGACAGATAGGAAGGGTGAAGAAAGAAAGCCATGAAGAAAAATTAGTCAGTGTCGCTTACTGTAACGGCTGACATGACCCGTCTTTCTCGGTTTTGTACGCGCTCTTGGGTAAAGCTCTCCAAGACAACTCGCTATTAATGTCCCTTGCACCCGTACAGCACGGCAGCTGACTTTTGGAGAAAAAGGTGTGTCGTTTGTCTTGTTTGAAATGTCAAACTCAGTTCACGCGCCACTCTTCCCGCAACTTTTCAATCCTGGTTTCACATCCACTTACGCGCGCTTCCTCCTCTGGTTCCAAGACGTCGAAAAATGTGTCGTTCTTCAGCCTGGCGTTCTCCCTTCTCCTTCGGCGCCGTCGTGGACGTCCTCTATGGCGGTGGCAAGTAAAGTCTGCGAGCAATATCTGTGCCTGTGCAACGACATCGAGGTTGGATGGCGCGTCAAACTCGGAGTGGTTGTTGACTTTAACAGGTCGCCCCGGCAACTCGCTCACACCTCGCCTCCCCGCTCTTGCGCTCCTCGCCACTTCTCCACGTTCTGACATTGTGCCCATCACGGCGCCCTGTTACATTCTCGAATCGCGCGGTCTAAAACTCTTGGAATGTCGACCCTCCTCTCCCTATCGCCTTCTTCCTTCTCATCCGTGCGTCATAGCCATTCGCTTTCAAGTTGAACAGTGGGGGCTGACTCTATTTTACAGTGAGATGGCCACACTGCTCACACGTTACAACTTGAAGTCATAAACCTGATCGTGAGTACTATTTTTAGTGTACATATTTCTGTAATGACCCCCGGGTAACTATTCTTCGCTCGACAGCCAGCGATGGCACGGTGGTTATCACCCTCTCGTGGAGCTTCATGCGAAACTCGAGGATATCCCTCATCAACCTTCGAAGCGCAAATCCACGTTCTTGAATACCCATTCGCGCCTTGCATCTCCTTCGACAAATATAGTCAGGCGTCAGGCCCCTATATAGTGTCAATTCTGGCTCTTGTGGCTCTTCGATCACGGATTGTATGGTGTCCCCCTCGCAAGAGATTGTCGATCCTTTCGCGATTCATTCACCTCTGTCGGCTAACGTCATCTCCAACGGAACACCCGCCAATACTATAATGACTGCACTGGCTGCATACCACCGTCTCCAATGACCTGTCCCTGAGACAGACTCGTGCTTGGAAATGGTTTGTTCATCCGTGTGAATGGGGCTGTTGAAGAAGAGGAGACTACTACCGACTCCTATTGTTAATACCATGCCATCAAGGATTTTATGCTCTCATTTGGCCGATCCTGTTAGGACCACTTCATGTGTACATGCTTTGTCTGCGATACAAGATGGTACACCATCTTATCTACTACTGCCTGTTAAGCACGCAAGAAGCATCCGGTACCCAGCAGGGAGAAAATATCGTAGAGCAAAGTAATCATCGACGACTTTGAGATGGTGTGTATCCTGGGGAAAAAGGTTATCCCGAATTATTCACGACGGGGGGTGAAGTTGCGTGGGCAGAATCCTTCTGGTGTCTGACTTTCTGTCCATCGAGGCGTCCTGTCGGCACGGTCGAAAACTCTTGGAATGTTCCGTACGCCACAGCCATTCTCTTTCAAGCTGACGAAAACTCACAAAGCAATCGTCTCGTCGACCTCATGAGATGGCCACAGCGTTCACGCGTTACGACTTAAGGGCATAAACCTGGTCGTCAGTACCATTTTTAGTGTATGTCTGCAATGGCCCCCGGATAACTGTTCTTCGCTCGACAGCCAGAGATGGCGCGATAGTTATCACCCGCTCGTGGAGCTTCATGCCGAACTCGAAGATGCTGATGCGGCTCAAAGCTCCCCAAATAGATATTGCATCCCTCCTTCAAAGCGCAAATCCACGTTCTTGAATACCCCTTCGTGCCTTGCATTTCCTTCGACAAATGAAGTCAGTCGTTGACCTGTCCCCTGTTTGTTCATGTGCGCTAAAGGGGCTGTTGAAGAAGAGGAAACTACTACTGACTCCTAGTGCTGATACCCCACCGTCGAGGATCCCACGTTTCAACTCGCACATGAGCTTGAACTGGCGGTGCAATGGCAACGGCAGCTACTCGAGCACTAGTGATAAGAGTCGCGATCGAAATTGAATCAGTATACGCGTCCCAGAGCCACCTTGCTCCCCTCTTCATTCTTCTAATACGAGCGGCTCTTCCTCGCGTCCCTCATCGTCGTCAGGTTGTGACCTCGAGCCACCGTAATTTTGAGCAACCAGGGTAATCGACGGGACAGCGGTGGGTTTGGACACCACTGGTTCTTACAGTAAGCAAAGCTAATGTATTCGTTAGTGGAATCTGCGTACTCTGCGAAGAGAACGCGTGAGACGTTCTGATGGATGCCTAAGCTGGGCTGAGGGGTGCGCATTCAGTAGTGTGCTAACAATCCAGTCGTACATGGGGCTGACGAGAAGATAATCTCTTCGCCGCCACTCTCAACGGCCATTGAACGTCGAGGTCGAGTTGTACATGCCAGTCGTGTTATGTTGCATCACAGGAGACTTACAGGTCCTAGAAGGTATCAATAAATGCAGTAGTAGTCGAAATGAAGGAGTGGGACCCGATCAACGGAGTCTTTCTCGATAAGAATGTCGGCGAGAGCAAGATGGTCATCATTGACTGAATCGTCCTGGGCGCATCGTTCATGTTTACAAGTTTGGCCAACGCCAACGAGACCTTGGTGACGAGGGGCCGTCGAGAGTGTGGACATCCGTGGTGTGGCAACTAAGCGCCAAAGGGGTCTACTTTAGTGACACTGGTCAAAGTCAAGTATACAATTTTTGTGATGACTTCAGAAGATCTGAAGATGGACCTGCTAGTCATAGCGTACTTCTTTGTGTTCGATCATTTCCTTTCGATACATGGAGCGGTTTACACTTCACCGTGACATCACCGCCTACCACAGCAACTTTCTAGTTAAACCACTGCCCTGGTCCCTTGGTCCAAGATATGCTCATGATCACTGTGTTCCTGTGCTTCCATTTTCATCGACGCTAAATCTTGGATTGAACCGGTGGAGCCATGACGTCTTAGGTGCGCATGCTGCACAATACATCAGTGAATTTTCAAAATTCCAGTGTGCTCCTGTGTCATGACCGCATGTTTCTGAGGTATAGTAAACACTGGACAGCGAAGGACGCGAACGTATCGTGGACGAGGCGTGTCGGAACCACGGCTGGATTCCAATGGCACTTTCTACTCCGCGCCTCACACGCTGTGCCCCTCTGGTCATGCCCAAATGAACACAAGGTTCAAGCTCAAGTTTAATCATGTACGCTCGTGGCACAAAGTATGCTACTAAGAATCACTAGCGAATTTCACCCGGGTTTGAGCCTTCGGCTCAAACAAATCCTACTTTTCATAGACAATGCTTGATCTGAGATCTTGGTTCTTCCAGTCTGATTTGAGCTTTTGGTCCAAAAACTACTTTCTTTACCAACTGTGTAGTGAGTAATGATAGACATGAATGCTACCCCACAAAGTTTATCTGTACTAAAAAATCAGTTTGTTATGATCCTATGGAGTACTATGGAGTACATAGCACAGTAGACACCATCATCTTCTGCCTGCCCCCCTGTTATGTAATACTACATAGACTTGAGTTCTCTACCACCACTAATACACTCACATCTATAATATAAAGCACTGGAGTGTGATTAATTGTGACCCCCAAAAGATGCTAGAGTTTCAGGATGGGGCAAAGTCACATTGTTGGCCCCTATTTGCTTGCATCCCTTTTGACTAATGACCATGGTGTCTTCCTGCCTTTCTCTGGCAGTGTCTTCAGTGTCTCCAATGGTGCCATGTGTTTGGGGAAAGATGTTTTGAAAACACAATGCTATTTTCACCTCTCCTGCCAGTGGGGATGAGGTAGTATGTGCCCATTTGTTCACCTTCATGGGAAGCTCTGCCCTTCTGCCAGATCTAGAGTATACAGGTATTGCTCAGATGGTGACCTTGACCTTGTGTGGGCTCCTACATTGATGATTTAGCATCCACTCTTGAACTCTATATGCATGATGCATCCCACATGCAATACATGTTGTCATCACTCATTTTTGTTTCTTTCCACAGGAATTTGATGCCACTTCTCCACTTCCCATGAAAACATTGTTTCACATGCCTTCTTCTGTGTTCATCATCATGGGTGAGTGCCCACACCTCTGTGTTGTCATGTGACCTGGACAATGTATCACTACCATGTTGTGTCCCTGAAGCATATGGAGTGATCTTATTCATCATCCTATTTACTCCCTTCTTTTTTGACTGTCAACCATATTTGATGTCTCTGATGGCACTGCATGCTTGCTCAGTCAGACAAAGACATTTAGGAAGCCACATCATTGGAGTTGGCAGAGGTACTGTAACTTCCATCAAGTCTGTAATACTGTATCCTCCCTTTATTGTTATGTCTGAAGGACATGTGCTACTTGTATACTGCCATAGTAATTGTCATGCATCAGAGTAGCATCACTGCTGCATACTCATGTTGTGTCAATAGCTGTATGTGTTCATTTTTTCTTTTGTATGTGCATTTGGCAACTTGTGGACCCAGTAGACTCCATGGTATATGTGTTACATTTTATTTCTGTCCTTGTCCTTACATGGCTGTACCACTCATTTCCACTCTTCACTTGGCATATCACTGCCTCATTGCTTCTTCTCTTGTACTTCTTAGCTTCTACCCTTTGACCAGCTGTACCACAGCCCTGTTACTTCTTTTCTTCCATCAGAACTCATAGCCTTCTGCAGTCCACAGTATCACTGCCTTTGAATAGCTCCATATAGTAACACTGCTAGTCTACTATATAAACCATGGACTATGGTAGTTACTCTGTATTTCTTTAACTTTGACCTACTTGGTCTTCCCTGAATCTCATCACCTTGAAACCTTTGAGTCTCAGTCAGATCTTTATCATTGAACCTTTGTCCTCAAACCTCTTGTCTTCTACCAAGTTGCTTGTTCACCTTGATGTGACTCTTCATGAGTTCCTTGGTAACCACTGAGTGTAACAATATGCACTTCAAGACATTGTCTATATAGTATATTTAACTCTATAGAATTGCTACATAGCATAGCATGTACTGAGTGTCATAACTACTCCATAGTGCTATGTAGTCAATGTAACAGTAACCACTTTACTACATAGCATGGTGCACCACTGGCCCACTGGGTGTTTTCTTTTGTGCAAATGCAGCCCCAGGCCCCCAGCCATTAAGTGCATATTTGAATTTGCAGTTAACTGGATAGTTAGTAGTTTCCATTGAACTATTTCCAGCTTATATTTGAGTGGCTTGTTCATCTCATGACAATATGTTGGTCTGGTTGAGATTAGCAAAGTGGTATGAGGATTCATTGAGGAATATAATATAGCCTTGATAAAAAGTACTTTGCTAATGTTTGGACCTTCGGCCCAAACATCTGAGCAAAGGC